>JAVFHW010077713.1:19217-79638 GCA_032159205.1 Eurystomus glaucurus suahelicus | reverse complement strand
TTGCCGTCATGGGACGGCTCCCATGACTGGAATGTTGTCATGGATGGCTATATACTATTTAGGAAAGACAGACCAACAAGGCGAGGTGGTGGTGTTGCTCTTGATGTGCGAGAGCAACTGAAATGTATTGAGTTCTGTCCAGGAGCGGAGGTAAAGCAGGTTGAGAGCTTGTGGGTAAGAATTAAGGGACACACAAAGGAAGGTGAAACTGTGGCAGGGGTCTACTATAGACCACCAAACCAAGAAGATGATGTTGATGAGGCCTTCTACAGACAACTGGAGGTAGCCTCTAGAACACACTCCTTGGTACTCATGGTGACTTCAATCACCCTGGAATTTGTTGGGAAGCCCACACAGCTAGGTATGTTCAGTCAAAAAGGCTCTTGCAGTGCATTGATGATAACTTCTTAATGCAGGTGGTGGAGGAACCAACGAGAAGAGGTGTGCTGCTGGACCTTGTATTAACGAATAAAGAAGGACTAGTTGCAGACATTAAGTTTGGGAACAGCCTCAGTGACAGTGATCATGATATGGTGGAGTTCAGTATTTTACAAGGTAGAAGTAGGGCAATAAGTAGGATTACAACCCTGGACTTCCACAGGGCTAACTTTTTACTCTTCAAAGATCTACTTGCAGGAATCCCATGGGCTAAGACTCTGGAGGGTAAAGGAGCCCAAGAAAGTTGGTCAATTTTTAAATACCACTTCCTCCAAGCCCAAGATAGGTGTGTTCCCTTGAGTAAAAAATCGGGTAGACGTGCTAGGAGACCTGCATGGATGAGCAAGGATTTTCTGAAGGAAAACTGGTAGAAGAAATAAATTTACAGTTCATGGAAGAAGGGACTTGTCACTTGGGAGAACTATAGGGAAGCTGTCAGAATGTGTAGGAAGGCAACAAGAAAGGCCAAAGCCCTCTTACAGCTAAAACTGGCAAAGGAAGTAAAAGGGAACAAAAAGGGCTTCGTCAAATATATCAATAGCAAAAGGAAGAACAGGGAAAGTGTGGGCCCTCTGCTGAATGAGCTGGCAGCCCTGATAACCGAGGATGCAGAGAAGGCAGAGTTGCTGAATACCTTCTTTGCTTTGGTCTTTAATCCAAAGAGCAGCCCTTGTGAATTCCAGACCCTGGATGCAAGAGAGGAAGCCTGGAAGAGTGAAGACTCTCCACTAGTCAGTGAAGACTGGGTTAGGGATCAGTTATGAAAATTGAATACACACAAGTCCATGGGCCCTGATGAGATGCACCCAAGAGTGTTGAGAGAACTGGCTGACGTTGTTGCTCTACCACTCTCCATCATTTTCACAAGATTGTGGCAAATGGGAGAGGTGCCTGAGGACTGGAGGAAAGCCAATGTCACTCCAGTCTTCAATAAGGGCAAGCAGGAAGATCCAGCAAATTACAGACCAGTCAGCCTCACCTCCATCCCTGGAAAATGATGGAGTGGCTCATTCTGGAGGTCATCTCTAAGCACATGGAAGACAAGAAGGTTATCAGGAGTAGTCAGCATGGATTTACCAAGGGGAAATCACGCTTGACTAATCTGATAGCATTCTACGATGTCGTGACTGAATGGGTAGATGCAGGGAGACCAGTGGATGTAATCTACCTTGAACTTAGCAAGGCGTTTGACCACACACAGTCGGTTCACCAAACAGTTTCCCATAACATCCTTGTGAGCAAGCTCAGGAAGTGTGAGGTAGAAGAACAGATGGTGGGATGGGTTAAGAACTGGCTACATGACAGAGCCCAAAGAGTGGTGATCAGTGGTGCCAAGTCTGGCTGGAGACCTGTAATGAGTGGAGTCCCCCAAGGATCAGTGCTGGGTCCAGTCCTGTTCAACATCTTCATCAATGACCTCAATGAAGGGACAGAGTGTCTTCTCAGCAAGTTTGCTGATGATACAAAACTGGGAGGTTTGGCTGATACACCTGAAGGCTGTGTGGCCATTCAGCAGCATTTGGACAGACTGGAGAGCTGGGCAAAGAGGAACCTAATGAGGTTCAGCAAGAATAAGTGCAGAGCCCTGCACCTGGGAAGGAGCAACAAAATGCACCAGTGCAGACTGGGAGGCAATCTGCTAGAGAACAGCTCCGTGGAGAAGGACCTTGGAGTCCTGGTGGACAGCAAGTTATCCATGGGACAGCAGTGTGCCCTTGTGGCCAAGAAAGCCAATGGTATCCTGGGGTGCATTAAGAAGAGTGTGTCCAGCAGATCAAGGGAGGTCCTCCTCCCCCTCTACTCTGCCCTAGTGAGACCTCACCTGCAGTACTGCATTCAGTTCTGGGCTCCCCAGTTCAAAAGGGACAGAATCTACTTGAGAGAGTCCAGTGGAGGGCTATGAGGATGATTAAGGGACTGGAACACCTGCCTTATGAGGAAAGGTTGAGAGACCTGGGGCTTTTTAGTCTGGAGAAGAGAAGACTGAGAGGGGATCTAATTAATGTGGATCAATAGATGAGGGCTGGGTGTCAAGAAGAAAGGGGCAACCTCTTTTCACTTGTACCTTGCGACAGGACAAGGGGCAATGGATGCAAGCTAGAGCACAGGAAGTTCCACCTCAACATGAGGAGGAACTTCTTTACTGTGAGGGTTACAGAGTACTGGAACAGGCTCCCCAGAGGGGTTGTAGAGTCTTCTTCTCTGGAGACTTTCAAGACCCATCTGGATGCATTCCTGTGTAACCTGCCCTAGATTATCTGGTCCTGCTTGGCAAGGGGGTTGGACTTGATGATCTCCTGAGGTCCCTTCCAACCCCTAACATTCTATGATTCTATATTTTCTAAAAAGTTTTAGCTTCCAAAATAAAAGAAATAAAACAAAAAGTCAAAGTAAAATATGCGTTTTACTTAAAAGCCAACAGGAAACCAGTACAAAACAAATTTCATTTTGGTGAAGATCCTGTTTACTGTATAAAACATTGGTTAGTAGTGGTTTTTTATAAATTCTAAAACAATAAACATTCTGTCAGAAAAAAAAAAAACAACTTTAATTTTCACTAATATCTTACCACCTCTTTTTTACTGTTAGCTGTGCATATGTAGAAAATATACCTATAAATGAACAGAAGAAGCTTCATAACTCCAGCATGTCAATTTTTCTGTGTATCACGGCCATAAAATTTCCAAATCACTTCTCAGTTATTTATAAAGAAAGAGAAGAAATTTAATTGCTCACTGGACCAGCGAGCACAAAAATCATGTTTTTCAGACTTTGCAGGAGAAATTATTTCTATGTAGAATAGATTTTGATTGCCTATGCAGCACTAAATAGAAGACACACACACAGACACCCTCCCACCTACCCAGAAATAATTGCTAAGGTTGTTCTCCAAAGGCATTTCGTTTTCGTGTTGCTACTGCTCTATTACTTTCATTTACCACCTGCTTTATGATGGTGTGTAAATCCTGGATATATGCCAGCTTTCTTTTCAAATGCATTACATTCTCTTAAGAGTATTTTTATAAAGTAAAATTTGGGACAATTTGTAGAACTTTCCCTCTTCCTCCTCTCCTTCTACATTTACTTAAGCAAAGGAGAATTTTTATATTGCTTTTTATTTTGTCACTGATAATATAAGAGAAAAATGGGTTTTCAAAGGACAAATATTATCCATTTGGGGGCATTAACTCCCTTGTGCAAGTAACTACTATAGGATTCCTCTTGGCTATACCAAAACCTTAGAAAAGCACAGCTTCTGCAGATGTATGTATTTGATTAGTACCAAAATAAGTCATTGCAGATTTTGGGTCATAATTTATGATAAAAACATTTTTCAGAACTTTTAAGTGTTAAACCTCAGCAGATGTTTTGGTAAATGAAAGGAAGTTGTATATAATCTGCATGCCTATTTATAGACAACAGAAATGCATTTTTAAAATATAGCAACACAGTCTGAAGATTCTAAATAAGCTTGTTACATGATATTATAATAATTATGATACTTTTGCTTATATTCTACATTTCCCATTATAATGTTGAATATTTTGTTAATATTAATGGTATGAAGCTCTTTGATTCTGCAAAATCAGTTTAATTGGTTATCTCGTCCTCTTCTGGCACATTCTTAATGCCAAATAGCTCCTTGGTCAAAAGATTTTATGACCTGTGACAGTTTAGAAATGTGTTAAACTAACAAAAAATAATCTGAACAGCTGGCAGGTTGTGAAGTCTGCTGGTTTACAAACACTGGGGTTCATTCTATGTTTTCTTTCTGTCCACACATTAAACCTTATTGGATACTAAATATCTAAATCAATCACTTTCCAAAACAGTAAAATAAAACTGACAGAACACACAGTTAGAGGTCTGTGATTCCAGGTGTTATTCAATTACTTCTAGGATCACTTCTTCCTCACTATCTTTAATTTTATATGGAACAGTATATATATGTGGTGCATGTTATTCTAATTCTAAAATAGCTATGGAAAAAAGTTTTATTATATAAATGTATACAGTAAAAATTTTGTGAAATATTTTATCCCAGTTATCAGAGAATGAGGTTTGCATTCATCCCTGTTTTCCACCCCTTTTATCAGATGTGCATTCACTTTGCCACACTCCTTTATGAGGCAACCACTGATAGGTTCCTTACAGTTTCTTTAGAAGGCTTAAAACACAGATCTCTGTTATTTGAATTAAAGCATACTTGTAAGAGTATTTGGACATCTTAACTTTCTTTTATGTAAGCAAATAAAGGACAAAATAGTCTTTTAACTCAGTCTCTTTCTACCTCTCCCTACTGCCAACCACACTATGCAGGAACATGAAAGATCCATTACAATACAATGCTATAGAGTGTGCCACTACTCACTCCTCTGCCAGCATGTGGTCCAGATTTAGATCCTTAGCCGTGAGCATCCTTTCTTAGATCTCTTTTGAATCACAACACAGATCTTTATCAGCCAGTGGTACAGCTATTACTATACCTCTCTCAATCGCTGCCAAGTGCAACGCTGTCTCCATCCCTGTTCCCTTCCCGAAAGTCCACAATCCCTATCTGGATGCTTACCTAACCAAAATAGTCCATGTGTTAGAGTTTGGAGGCATTGTCAGTAATAGTCACAAATTCTTTTTGGAGCTGTTTTATCCTTAAGGGAATATAAAAATATTCTGCATCTGCTGTCCCACTGGAATACTCTTTCATCCCGGTTTCACATGGGCTATGTCTTAAATTAACTGAGATAATGCTTTCATCCACAATTATTTCCTTTCCAAACAGGGGATGAAACTTCAGCCCACTGCTGCAAGGGAATACAGACTGAATAAAGAAAGGTGAACTTTTCATTAGTTTTAAGGTCCAAAGGCTCTAGGAGGACCGTTTTTAAAGCACAGAGATTAAAATTTACATAAGAATTCACTCATTAAGCTGATAACTTTATCATTCATACTATTACACAGTGACAAAACAAACCAAAAGGTATACCATTTTGGGAGGCACAGCACAAAAAAATAGATACTTGAAACAGGAGGTTGTCCCTCTCCCAAAAGCCAGTTAGTGAACATGCAAGTCAAACAGAGTGTGGGGAATGGCATCAGTGTCTAGGCAGACTGAGTAATGTGTTTTGAAGAAAATATTACATAGCTTTGTTTGCTTAGATGGCAATAATTTAAGACAAAAAGATGGTATGGCAGGGGACAGGAGAGGAAGAAAAGTGGAGACAATAGAAGAGGAAATAAAAAAATCTGAGAGCATATGAGCATTGGGTAGGAGTCTATGCAAAATATCAAGGAGAGTATCTAAATGTTCTTCATTTTGACAACTTCCATATTCATTCCTCCCAGCTGCAGTCCTGGATTGGATCTCCCTGTGTAGACCTCAATGTTTTCTTACAAAGGCCTAAATCCCTAAAGCACTTTATGAAAGAGCCCTTTCTTGAATGCCTTTCTGTGGATGTGGTCCTTGTTGGTTATAGCTTTGCCCTATCTGCTTTGATAACTCCCTTGGTGGTACCTGAACTTGCTTATAGCACGTCTCTGACTGATAGAATCTGGCTGGTGGAATCTCAAAAGAAGTAAAAGATTTGGGAGAAAAGGACATAGTCTGAACATCATGCTTCTGCTTCTATGGAAGTTAATGCTGCCAATTTAATTGTTTGAGAGGTGATAAATACTGGGCCGTTGTGAAGATGCAATTACCCTTATTAACCCTAACTACATCAATAAGTAGCAGGTTTATTATACTAGACTATTTTCTGTAAAACCATTTATAGGTTCTTAATAATTTAATTATTCTACTTTCCTGTAATTTTTGTATTTGCTTCAAATGTATCAATTCGATTACACTGTAAACAAAAATATTTGGGAATCAAAATCATTCATTTTATCATTTTGTTTTCCAGATTCTCTGGAATTTTTGTAATATCTCAAGATTCATGAAAACATTTTTAAAGGGTCAGATGGTTCTTAGTTAACTTTTTAAAAAGGCAGAGATATTATTTATGTGACTTCAGGATTCAAAATAATAATAATAGTAATAAATAAAAAGCCTTAATTTAATGGCTGAAATGCTCCCAAATAATCCTGAAATAAAGGACTTTGAATTACAATTTTGACGTACTCCATAGCTTATTCAGAAACATTTAGCATTTCTTTTTTTTAGTTTTCTGTCTGCAAAATGATGGATAATTTTGTCTTTCCTATCCAGTAACACATTTATATCACTGAAATGATTTCTTTATTTCCCAGAGTGTAAATAAAAATGAACACATTTCTTGCCTTTAAACCCAACTGGACATTATTTTTTCATTTTGCCTTATAACCCACCTTTCTTCTGTAAATGTCAATTTAGATTTATAATATCAATGTAATGCTTCCCTATATTCTAATTATTAATTTAATTTTCCTCTTTAATGGACAGTTCCTTTTAAGCAGCCATTGTTTCTGAATAACATAACTTGAAAAAGAAGCACCACAGAATGTTCTTCAAGTTTTTGGAAGTAATTTTTTTTAGATTTGTACATAGAATGTGCATCACATTCAATCTAATTAGTGGAGATGTATTAAAATTGGTAGTTCAGAACAGTTCTTTTCCAAAAATTGTAAGTAGAAGAGTGAATTAAGGGAGGTTACAGAAAAATAAAACATATATGCATTTAATTCTAGGTCAACATGTCCTTGTATTTGTCCTAGCTAGACAGTACTGAATTCTGACACTGGCCACATATTGATATTTTACCTTCCTGTAATGGCATAAAGCTCTTTACTCATTTAAGGTAATACTAAGAAAGCTTCTTCATGGAAATAAAAATTACAGAGTTATTCACCATTCCTACTTAATTACAACCTAGGACTGTCCATTTCCAAACACAGTGAAAAGGTGTTAATAGACTATAAAATCACTGCTAATTCTACAGACGTAAATATTTCTCTCTAGATTAATAGATCCTACAAAAGTATTACCATATTTTTTTTTGCTTTTCAGCCATAATGGAGCAACAGAAACTCCAGAAGTACAATAAGCTTTTCTATTTCTATGATTCAAAAGTCAAAAAGTAAAATAAGATAAACTGGGGTTCTACTAATGAAATACTCAAAGTAATTCCTTCATTGCATTTGGTATGATCTCTGTCAGGACTAGTGCTGAATTTATTTAATTTTTCTCTCTTTGACCACATTCTGTAACTTATAGCAAATATGCAGTATACCATCTTGAAACAAAGATTCAGGGACATTATTTAACTTTTATTGCAAATTATTAAATTTTCTTGAAAACCAATAAGCAAAGTTAAATTCCACTGCTTTTTTTATATCTTTGAGATAATATCATCGTATTAATTTGTATTGATAATAAAAACAATGCAGTAAAATAAAGATAATAAAATGTATTATAATCTAGTATGCAAAAACAAAGCTCTGGAGATCTTACTGGGACAAAAAGAATGTTCCTAGAATGCATTTTCAATGTTTAGCAAGGTCATAATTTATATTTTTACTTAGTACAACAATCCTTTTTTGGATTGGCAGTGTTATTGTTGTTTTTCTCAATAAAGTTCCTTTTACTGCTAAGGAATATAAGAAGTCAGACTTTCCAGAACACCCATGACACTGAAGTTCAATAAATTAAAACAATATAAAGAAAAAATGAACCATTTAATTTCTCTTTGTCAAGAAATCTTCAACAGACATCAATGCTTTTACAACTGCCTTTATTTCATTAGTATGTTAATTGAAGGTTTTTTTATAAGTTTCCTTTTTAAGATCAGTTTTACATTTGAGGATGATACAAAAAATTTATTCAAGCATGAGGTGGAAACATTACTGACAATTTTCTTCTGTGATCTCCCGCATTTTTTAATCAGTAGATTAGAATTCAACAGTTGCGCTAATGGAAATGTATGCAGTAGTTTACAAAAGCTACTTCAAATATTTGTTCAGCATTGAAATCAGATCCAATGTTTCTGAAGAAGATGCAAAGAATAGAACTGTTGTTTTCTTTTATTCCTTAGATTACCTTTTCAGAAGTAGACAATCAAAAGATGCATTTTCACTTGAAAATAAATAGGAAAAAGCAATCAGCAATAATGCAATAGCATACATGGCAGATTAATATTAACAGTAAGGAATAATCATTCAGTCTTGTGAGCAGAGTCAAAAGTAAGACTGATCTCTAAAGTAAGGAATCCCTCTGGTAGTACTCAGAGAATTCTGACCTTGTGTTTTATGAGAAATTAAGAAAATATTGCTATGTGGGTTTTTGTTTTCATTCAGCCTTAATTTTCCCACACCTCTTTTTCAAAAGTACTTTTGAATGTTTTGGCAAGTAACAGGGTTTTTCCAAGCTGATCAAAGAAAACAAATATCGAATGGTTTCAGTGATCCTGGACTGAGGACAAAACTGGAACTTATTTTCAAGGTCTTATTCAGGTCTATTTCCCATCTGAAGTTGAGATAATATACAAATGTAGGTGACCGTAGAAAAATAGCACAGCAAGAAATACAAATACATTTTTTTAGGGAATTCAAAACATGACTTTATTGTCTCAAACATACAAAACACATAATGGACAGTTATTAGTTGCTTGGCAACATATGTTTGATGTTGTGTTGAATTTTGTATTTCTTATTGATGTATGAATTTTAAAAAATCAGAATCTGAAAGGCCCTTTTTTAGACCACACTTGACTGTTATAATTTTAAAAACCCACTCTGTTAATATTATTGGAGATTGAGCAAGAGCTATTATTAAATCAGAAAACAAAATGGTATATAATCCTCAGTAATATGCAGTATTACTTAGGTGCCACTAGTACTGAGGGTTTCTATTTTTAATTTTTTTCTGAAAACTGTATATTCCTTTAAAAAAAAGGGAGGGGAGGAGAGTTGCCATTCTATATTTGATTAGAAGAGACACAGCAGTGGAAATATTCTGCAACACCTGAACAGTTACTCCTCCATGTATGTCTGAAATCTGCAATTTTGTCCAATGTCTGAGATAGCTCTCAATTCAAGTAAATTTTATTTATTTTGCATGTATTATATATCACGTATTTTGTGTATTGCCATTGCTTGTAACAAGCCACAGGTGTATAGAGTTTGCAAGGCCAGCAAATGAAGACTTGCCAGGGTTGCTCTGTCTGAACTTTTCTTGAACTGCCTGGTGATTTGTTTTTACTTGACCCCAGAGAGGCTGAGGAAGGGTGAGCATAATACCAGGTAAAGGGATAGATATTATATAAAACAATTTTAACTGTGTTATTGAGGTTTTGTCTGTAAGAGCGGTAACCTTTATTTTCTTTTTCTTTCTTTTTTTCTTTAATAACTAAATCTTGACTAATAGCAATTAGATAATTCGATCGTTAAGATGTGAATATATTGATTACAAATTCTTGTCTTTATATGTCTCTTTCTTATATTATCTGTAAGAAAATTTTGAGCATAACTCTAAAGCCTGAACTTCTACAGCACCTTCTTTCCCTGTTGAAATAGAATTAGTTCAATCTCCTGCTATTAGAGTTCATCTCACTTTTATGGGATATATTCAGAGAGCCAAAATAAAGCAAAGATGGTTCTGAAATATCTTGCCTCTGTACCAGTGCCTTGCCTCTATCACATCTCTACATGTTTCTTGCTGTGTAATAGCAGAACCTCCATAGCCGCTTTCCCTATAGTTCCTTTGACTGTTAATGCCCCCCGCCCTGCCCTCCACCTCTTCAAGTATTTGAATTTTTTTTAAAAAATACAGATAAAGTTGACATTTACTTCTGTTTTGCATGAAAAAGGTAGAATATGTTGACTGATGTTTTCTCCTCTTCACTTCAGCTGTGAAACTGAGTCAGTTGTATACCTGTAATTCCAATCATTCTAACAGTCTCCATTTCTTGCACGTTTATCAGAAAAAAAAAAAAAGGATGTATAATAGCAGAAGATCAGTTAATTGAATAATGATTATTTTCTATTAAAAAAGCTAATCTATAGGGCGACCTATAGCCTGCAGATATACAGCTGCAGTACATGTAACAGAATTACATCAGATTTAGGCATTATAGAAAAAGATAATAAAAATAAATAGGAAGATGGAGTTAAGCTTGAAGTAAAGATTGGCAAGAAGTTTGGGGGTATTTTTTTTTCAATAGTGCTTATCCATCTATCCAGAACAAAATTATAGCTTGACTATCTGATCCTGATATCTACAGTTCCCTATTCCTCTGTAATAACTTAATGCTCCTCTTTTGTACTATAAATAGACACAAAATTACTTGTTACACTATGAGCCAACGTATGTAATGATGTTTATTTTTCTTTGTTTTATGTTAGCAAAGACCATTGCACAGATGGTTTGTAAAGTCTAATTAATAAAATATGACAAAGTGTGAACTCTTACATAACAATTCATGCTTGTGTGAATTGTTTGGGTTATGAAAGTTTTGTTTCTAAATCAAGATTTCCTGAAGTTTTTCCTGCAATGTCTGTGTTAAAATAATTTGTTTCTTTTAGCACATAGTGTCCTATATAGGCAAAGCAAATACTTTTCCTGACTTTAATGAGTTTTGGACCAGCAAATTCCATCATACTTGCAAGTTATATCTGAAGTGAGTTACAGTTACATCTAGATAACTGGGATTTGTCCAAAACTGATAGCTTTGATTTTCTTTGTTCATATGCTTAATAAATACCTGTTTACCTTGAATAAAATGCTATTTTTCATATAAGGAAAGTTGTTGGTTTCAATAATTTTTCATTTTTCTGGCATTCATATTAATCACTTTGCCTCAGGAATAAATGACCTTTATTCAAAATAAGTAAACTCTGAATAAGATTTCTTTAAGTGTACAAACTTCAAATGAGCTAGCCTGTTTCCTTTTATCATAACATTTTAAAGGTTCATTCCTTGATCATATTCCATTTAAACTACACTGTGCGAATGTTTGACCCAATGTAATTTTCTCTTTAGACTTCAGTGCACTACTAGATTCTTTGACAAATTTTTATTTACTGGGTTGTCAAAAAAAAAAATATCAGAATATATGTTACTTATGTCACAATTTTCTTTTGGGAAATTAAGGACATCTTGGAATCCTAAAAGATCCTGACTATCAGGATTTACAGGTCAATCTCATGTTTCCAAAAAGACTGGATTACTGATATCACCCTGTGATACAGGAGATAAAAAGTGCTCTTATACCCTTATAAATATATTAAGGCTAAGTCAGTTGTCTGAGTACCTATAAATGCCACAGAGACCTGCAAAGAATTTTAAGTGGAAAGTGTCTTGAAGAAGAAGCCTGACCAAAAGTATCTTTCAGCCAGGGAAGTGTGCTTTGACATAAGACATATTGCGCTACATGACTAGGGGTTTTAAGCCTAACCCAGATTTAGTGCCAGAGACCCAGAATACATTACAAATACAGACAAGGATCTAAGCCAGGTACCAACAAGGAGCTTTTTCAGTAATGTGGTAGCATATTGAGAGGTTAAAAAAAAAAAGCTCACATGGCATGTTAGAAAAACAGTATACTTTGGTTTGTAGTTTGATCATTTTTCCAACTCAAATTATGTTGCACATGTAATATGTCTCAGGGAAATGTTTAAGAGCACATATCTCAGAAACAAATGATTCTTCACTGACTGCACCTTATGTAGGCATTTATGTTAAGAACCAGCAAAGCATTTTAGCATCTGTTTAACGTCAAGCGTGTAGGCAGCCTACTTGACACAATATGTTTAGAATCTTACTAGGTTGTATAAAATTACTGTAAAATGTAACCAACATTGCTAGCTGAATAGGACATGGTTGTATAACAAAACAACAATTTCTTAGTTATTAAACGAGGTAAAACTGTACTGTCATATCATATTACCTGAGCATTTATATGACCAGTTCGAGAAAAGACATCTGTGCCTGCAAGCCATTTCAGTTGAATAAAACACTGATTTTCTAAGGCAACTAGAAAAAGGCTGGTGGGCCAAACTTTCCCTGTTAAAAAAATGGTACTCCTCTGAACATATATACTTACATGAAGTTTAAACAGTAGATTCATAATTCTTTGATGTCAACAAAATTGCATTGATTAGCATGAAAATTGAAAATTTTTTCAACCAACTCAATTATGTGCTCATGACACTTTACGGTTGAGCATCAGACTCACAGTTACAACTTTATAGTAAACAGAAACAAAATCACACTTGTAAAGAACCAAGCTGTGGAAACATGTAAAATCCTGGACTCCCACTTTTTTCTAAACTCAGAGACATGTAAGCATCTATATTCTGTACTGTGCACTTTTAAAACTGACATACTGCTGACAATTTTAGTGCTGTAGAGTATGCTGTTAGTCATACAGCCATTTGAGATGCTTCTGGCTTTAGTATCACCTGATTGGACAAATATTCTAACTAGTAGAGCACCATATAATACAGAGGCACTGAAACTCCATCAGGGTTTGAAAACCAATTGAGAAGAGAGAAGTAGTGAGGTAATCCTGATTTAGGGATGAAGGCTCAGTTATGGTGTTTGAACTGAGACATACTAAAGAGTCTTCTTTACATAGGTAACTATTATTTTGGTTTGAAGCATGTAATGTTTCCTGTACTGTACTGTGAGCTTCAGATACTTTTTCAAAGATTGCACACCTAAAGTTTAGGCATTGTGATATCAAATTTGTAGGCCTACCAGTGTCTTATATATTGCAATGAATTCTTACCCATATGCATGTGTAAGCATTGCAGCATAGATCATGGACTGGCTCTAGCAGGTAAAGCCAAAGACCTATTGAGACTGCAATAACAGTCGTAAGTGAAGATTCACAGCAGAATAAAGACAATGGAAGTTTGTATTATATGTTTCACTTAATAATGTTTTGTAGACCAATTATTTGATGTAGGATATATCTGACACGGAAATATTTTCTCTATTTTCAGTAACTGTTAATGGATTTATCTTCCATTCATTTGCCTACTCTTACCATAAACCTATATAGAGTTCTAACTCTTGTTTCACAAACAAAATATTATCCCCTTTTTAGTTGCTATTTTTAACTGACTCTTTTTAATTAACTTGTTAAAAAAAAAAATAAATCTATTGCTTTATTCCCAGCATTAAATAAGCAAAGAAAGTCTTAAATAAATTCCAAAATAAGATTTTTTTTTTTGGCTCATAGGCCAAGTTAAAACAAATATGACTCTATTTAGGCCATCCACAGAATTTCTGATCCAAAGCTAGTGCTCTAGCATGCTAAAACAGGCTTTTAGTTCAGAGTAGGACACCTTCAAAATAGATCTTCCCTATCAGATTTCATTCTCCTTTGGTCAGAGTTAGAAGAATTAAAAATGTTTGCACCTCTCTTAAGAAGTTTTTCACAAAAGCCAAGGGACTGAGTAAAACCAGGGGTAAAGATTAAGACCTCTAGTGCCTGTGTTAGCTTATAACACAGATTTTTCATTCTTTGTGGAAGTCAGACTGTTGCCATGACCAGTTATTCTTTCCCCTGACATACACACACCTTACACCTCACTGAGCATTCTGCTGACCCCGTGTGGACACTTCTTGCCACCATTCATTGTGAAAACTGGAAAAGGTAACTGTTACAACACATGGCCTTGGATACTTTGGAATGGTGCCAGGGTACTTTAAATGCTGTTTCTTGCTAAACCTATTCCTTAAGAACAATTCTAATCCCATTCCTTTTATTAACGTTAACTGTCAAGCTACTATTGCTTAGTAAGATCAAAGGTGACCATTACCATTGTATTCTTTTTGGAAAAACGTTGCATTCATATAATCTATAATTGCTGTGTGACATGAACATGAAAAGATATTAAAATTCATAAAGGATTATTCAGTCATTTTTTAAAATAAATTAAGTTTAACTGTGTTTCCATAAAATTATGATACATTATTTATTTTATACAAGTTTGTCAAATTTATTCTGAATTCTTTACTTCTCATAGTATTTTCCATATTTAGTATTTCATTACATATAAATCAATATGTACATTTATATCTGAAATAGCAGCAGAGCTTTTGCACTCAGGACTATTTTGAATGCTACCTGCATGCATAATAGCAAAGAATAACAGTTCATTAAAATATTGAATTTGTGGTTAAATAAGTAATGCTCTCTATTCCTTTAAAGTGAAGTATCCTGAGAATATTTTCAGTTTAAGTTCTATCTGTACAAGGTTGGATTCTGGAACATTTAGCCACAATTTAGTTCCAAGTGTCTCAGCCTTCAATGCTTTTCAGTAATCTTTCCACATATGTAAAAAAACTTATCTTCTCCCTCCTCTATATCTTTAGCATGTTCTTCTTCTTAATATGCTCAGATTTCATTAAACTGAAGTCCCTTCACAACAAGACTAACCTTTAAGATGTGTTCCATCCTTTTGCAGTCAGCTTTCTGTTTGCCAGGTATTTCCTCTGTTTCTTCTCAGGTCATTTGTAATTTGTACTATCTCATTCATTCATGTTCTCTTGATCTTTTTTTTTGTCATTTCTACACAATTTAATTTCTCTTTTATAATAAATTTCTAACCCAATGCCTTTTTTCTTTCACAGATGCCATTCTGGCTACCTTCTCCCCACTCAACAACAGTTAATAAGCTGTTACCTGCTTGGGGTTTAGGTTTTCTCTGAAGTTATTTGTGTTAGACATAGAAATCCTTTCACCATCTTGAGATGCCTTTCTTCTCTCTGAGATATTTACCGTCTTCTGCTTCTGTCAATGTAAGTATGTATGGTTCCTATTTATCTCCACCTTATCACCAGCCTTTCTCTTCTATTCTTCTTTCTTCCAATACAATCCTGATAGTTGTTTTCCTTCTGTCTATTTAGAGCCATTGTTTTTACCTTGACACTTTGGTCTTCTCCTAAAGTTATAAGTTCTTTTCCTAACTCCTCAGTGCCTTTATCTCTTTACCTGACAAAATACAAAATAAGGTTATAAATTTCACAAGTTGCTAAGCTTTATCTCTGCATATCTAGATCATGTGGTGAAAACACCATAACAGCATTTCTTCTTGGAGATCCTGTCTACACATGCTGATTTCATGAAAGTCATTCAAGGTACAGTTGTATACTCGGCTTACCAGAATCACTGCTGGTTTAGTATGATCATATATATCAAACACTTTATGTAGGCAAGGGCTTTGGAGATGACACCCTAGACACATTCTAGAATACTTTTATATATCTGCTTGTATTTCCTATGGTTAGCTTGCTGCAACTTCTGGAAAATTTGAATTTGAGTTGAAGATCCCTGCTGCTCCTGCATTCTGCTTTCAAGGTCAATAGTTGTTACAGAAACAGCTATATCTGGCCTGCTACTGTTTGTAGCCTTCTATCTACATAGCAATGACAATGTGTCCAGAATTTTATAGATTATATTTTGGGTTTAGCGCAAAAGGGCCACGAATGAGCCATATTGCTTGCTTTAAAATTGATTAAGCTTATATGTAGGCCTTTAGCTTGGAAACACTTTTTTTGAGGTCAATAATTTTGGTGGAATTTGCTAATGGTACCTGCTACATTGCCAGATGCGTTGATGAAGCACACATTCCACAGAGTGACTTGATTCACAAGAGGAACAGAAATAAGCAGCAGAGGTTTGTGTTGAAAATGTTGCAGAATTACACAACCTCAGTCTAGAAAATGTGTTATTTCTCGATATCTCTGATGAGATGTCTCATTATGTCATGCTGGGAAATGAACATTTCTACTATACCACACTCAAAATCTTATTATGGGTTGTCATGGATTAATATGTTTGACACAGTTTGATTTAGTAGCAATTAAAGATTTATTAATAAAATGAGATAAATCAAAGGCTGATACTAGCAGCATTTACTATAACAAGTGATTTAGTAAAACAGTGGCTTAATAACAGGTTTGAGGATGGCAAGATTTGTACATAACTTACTACAAGATATCTCCAACCAAAGCACATGTATATGGATAAACACAAAGCATACAGACACAGAAATACTCATACCCACACTCATAAAAGTAAACACGTAAAATCAAATATCTAGATAGGTTGAGAGATGGGTAAAAGAGACTAGCCTATAGTCAAAATTTTACCCTTTGAGTTTAGAATAAATGTTCACAAAGCATTGGTATTTATCAGCAGGCAGGAGTTGAGTCTCAAGGTTCATTTGTAGGCAGTCTTGAGAGGCGTCCCAACTCAGATGCTAGATGCAGCCCACTGTGATCCAGGACAGCTCAAAGGCTCTCACTCTGGACCACTATTTATAGGATTCAAGATAATTGACTTTTGTCAGGTATTTTTCAATTTTAGCCTAACTTGAATGTTGCAATATTCTGGTTTGCACACTCTCAGAATTACTGGATCTTGGGGTCTTGGTATCCTCCCTCTGGGCCACAACCCAAGTACAAGTGTACCAGAACATAAGAGGGCCGACTAATCATGTAAGACAATAAGAAGGGGAGTAGGAGCCAGGTGCGCCAAAGGGGCCCCTCAATGCTCTGCTCCACTGCAGGACGTAATTGTTGTTGTCCACAGAGAACAGGGGAGGCAGGAGCCAGGAGCCAGGAGCATTAAAGAGCCTTAACACTCTGGTACACAGCCTTTCAGAACCTGTGCTTTCCAATGGATTGCTGTGTGGCTCATGGAGGGGAGCCATACCCTGTATCAAGTGGCCCATAAAATTGTACCACCACATGGGCAAAAGGAATATAACACACATATGGAGCCAAAAATTTACTGTTAGCCTAATCTTATCTATCTAATCAAAACACAGCAGATACATTGTCTAATTACAATAATACTAACACTCATGGACCAAATAAATACAGAAAATCCTCATTAACAGTACACCTAAAATGCCTATAGAAGAAGCTAGTATTTATCCACCTTCTATGGTGTTAAATGTTACTGCTTCCAGTCTTTCTCTGGGTGCTAAAGTGGATGATCTTTCTCAAGAAAAAGGGGAGAGGGATTACAGGAAGCTGTCAATGGTCTGAGTTGATCAATTAGAAGACTATGTTGTCTATATTTTCATTATCCTTAGTTTTGCAGTCCACTTGGAGATATTTTTGTATGCTCAAAGTCAACTCTAAGTCTGCTGCTTTCTCATTGGTTCACAGGTTATATGGTAGTTGCACAACAGCTCACTCCAACTGAAATGACAGAAAGAGCAATTCTTTGTTGTGTGGTGACTTCCTCACTTGCACAGACTTTACCACAGGAGGCATTCACAGAACTTCAGCTGAAGCAGGTATGGCAATGATCACCTGGCCACCAGACAGTTGTGAAAACAAGTGAAAATTAGCTCAGGCCAAGACAGGTTCAGGTAAGACCAAGACCCTGCTCTATCGTGTCAGTATAAAGTCTAAGTCTTTTTATTAGTAATGGTAAAATATTATTTGCTAGGGCACACAGCATCTTCAAAGTGTTGAGTGTCTTTTTCCCAGTAAGTGATTGGGGTGCCTGCAATGACTTCCAGGAAATCAGAAAATATAAGAAAATTATGAAAATAGCCTTAAGCATATCTCAATACTGTTATGTTTTTTCCTAAAGATCACCAGAGCATATCAAGCTATGCATATATAAGAACTGTATTCAGATACAACACAATAACTCCACGAATAAAAGTTCTGCAAGACTCCTGATACAGTACTGCAGTCTAACAGAGCAAGGCGTAGGGACCATCAAAAGATCATGAGGGAAGTTCTGTGGGATGGCTACAATACAAATGGTATGAACACTATTATAATGAGCAGTTGGTCAGTCCTCTGACAAACTATGAACTAACAAAAGTTTTAGTCAGAATCATTGATTTGAATCATCTGATTGCTTATAGTTTTGATCTGGTACCCTTGGTACTCTTGAGCCAATAAGACTGTTACTGTCACTTATCAAACTACAGCCAGAGAGCACTTGTTCTAGCACTTTATCTCACCTGAAGTCATCGTATTACATTCCCAATTTCTAGTTGTTAGCCTTTCCCATTGAAAGCATACTCTCCAATCTCCCTTGCTCAAAATAATTTTAAAGTCCTTCACTTTAAAACTCTCTGACCTAGTACATCTGGAACTTTGTTTTGTGTCTGGTTTTATGGCTATTTCTTCTGCTTCTTTTTTTTTGTCTCTAAAATCTGAGAGGAGGAATAAAAGAAGAACAGAAAGCCCAGACAGAGGCCTCTAACACCTATAAAGCTCACTATTCAGAATATAATTAATACTAGCTTTCCTGGAACCTGAATACATGCATACTAAAATGGTATAAATAACAAGTGTGTAAGTATTCTGGAACACTATAACAGCATAATCAAACACAATTTTACTAAACTATGTAAGCAATCTGATTACAATTTTACAAAACTATGTAAGCAAAGTGATCACAAAAGGAGAACCAAAAAAATCTGTTTTCAGCTCAGTTTTTTTTTTTCCAAGGGAAAACTGTTGTCTCATGCAATTTATTCTACACTGCAGAAAAAGGAAAGGTCAGAATCAGGATTTAAATACAAGAGTGTTTGTATATTTTCTTTTTTTTTTGGTATCCAAAGAAATGTTTTTTTTTCCTCATGTCATTTATCGACACCAAAAAAGCTTTTTAATCTTTCATAATATCTTCTTTTAAGTAGTTTGCTTTAGTGAACTGGTAATGTTTAAAACCATATGGAATTCTTCAAAAGTGATAACTAAATCTAATTGTTCTATGAATAACTAAAGTTTTCCCTGAATTCTGGACTGTACCAGGGAAATACAAAATCAGTGTCTGTGGTAAAATCAAGTTATACCTTCTAGCCTTTGAAATTATAAATTGTTGTGGCTCATTGTAACACTCCGACAAAATTTACTTCTACTTTGAAACTAAAAATATGAAATGCAAGTCATTAGGCTTTCAAATTTATAACAAAAAGTTCAGGTAGTAAACAAGTTTCATTTTAATAAGTGTAATTTAGTCCAGGAGTGTCTAAATAATGAAGAATCATAGAATCATACAATTGTTTTCATTGGAAGAGACCTTTAAGATCATCAAGTCCAACCATTAAACCAGCACTGCCAGGTCACCACTAACCCATGTCCCTAAGAATCTCATCTACACGTCTTTTAAAGACCTTATTTTTCTATTACCTCCTTTCAGGCAGTTGTAGAGAGCAATAAGGTCATCCCTCAGCCTCTTTTTCTCAAGGCTAAACAACCCTAGTTCTCTCAGCCACTTCTCATAAGACTTGTGGTCTAGACCCTTCAGGAGCTTCGTTGTTCTTCTTTGGACATGCTCCTGCACTTCAACATCTTTCTTGTTATGAGGGACCCAAAACTGAATGCAGTTTTAGACATGCGGCCTCATCAGTGCTGAGTACAGCACTGGTGTCCTGCCAGCACTTCCCTAGTCCTGCCAGCCACACTATTTCTCATACAAGCGAGGATGATGTTGGTCTTCTTGGCCACCTGGGCTCATATACAGCCAATCAGTCAATCAGTACCCTCAGGTCATTTTCTGATGAGCAACTTTCTAGTCACTCTTCCTCAGGCCTATAGCATTGCATGGAGTTGTTTTGATCCAATTGCAAGACTTGGCACTTGGCCTTGTTGAACCTCATACCATTGGCCTCAGCCCACCAATCCAGCCTGTCCGGGTCCTTCTGAAGAGCGTTGCTACTCTCAGGCATATCTATACCCAGCTTTGGATCATCTGCAAACTTACTGAGGGTGCACTTGATCCCTCCATCCAGATCATTGATAGAGATATTAGAGAGAACAGGCCCCAGTACCAAGCCCAGGGGAACACCACTTGTGACTTGCCAACTGGATTTACCTCCATTCACCACCATTATTTGGGCCTGAGCATCCAACCAGTTTTTTATCCAGCGGAGCATATGCCCATCCAGGCCATGAGCAATTTATAGTAAAACACATTTTTATTATTTAAGAATGTTGCCAAAGTTTAAGTGAGTGAATATGTCTTTGTGTATAATAATAAGAAAAGAATAATAATGATCAGCCTACTGCACCTAAGTAACATAAGCAGCATTGCCCAATTTCCTGCTAACAGTTCTAGGGTAGCCCTGCACCTGATAGAGCTTTGTGTCCTGATTGTCTTCCAAGCACAATCCCCATGGGTCAAAATTAAGTTCTTAGATTTTTCTTGGACTGGTAGGAGAAAAGGTTCTTATAAAGGACTCCACATGAGAGTTAAAAAAGTGAAACAAGCTTGCTACAAGGTCTAGCTCTGTCTATAATCCGAACTACTAATTTATCCAAGCACTACTGACTAAAAATTAGTAGAAAACCAAGTAAAATTATATTGGAATTGTGAGAAATTCCCGTATAATAAAAAATTTTCGTGGAACGGTTGTAGATCTACTTTCTCTTCTTTAATTTTGACAGTTGTCCTGGCTTGAGTTAGAACCAAACCAATTATTTTCAGTGATTTTACTTTTCATTTGAGTCTCTTCTAACTAACAGCACTTTCTGAAGCTGACAGCATGTTTTTGCAGACAGTGTCTGTTTCTAGCAGTGATAACGCTTGATGTTTAGAGTTACTACCAAGGATTGGTGTATGCAGACCAAGATCACTGCTAACTCTTGTGTACCACATTGGAGGGTGCTGAAAGTGAAAGGCTGCACCTGCAGGGAGGAGCAGCCAGGACAGGTGACCCCAAACTGAGGGATTCCATCCCATATACGTCATACTCAGTATAAAGCTGAGAGATCCAGTCTGGGACTTCTCCAGTGCCTGCTCCACAGTCTCAGTAGGGACAGTAATGTGATTGCCATCAGGGGGAGGCTGGGTTTAATACTGGGTTTATATATATTTGTATATATTCCATTTTATTATTATTATCTTCATTAAAGCCGTTTTAGTTCTCTTTTCTGATCCAGAAGCCTCTCTCTCATTCCCTTCCCCTATTTGGGAGGGGAGGGGGCCATAAGTCTCTTTCCCTTATCCTTTTTCTCTTCCTCTATTTGGGGGCTGGGGAAAAGAGGGGTTAACAGAGAGCATCTGTTGTAGGTCTGGTGGATTGAACCCAAACCTCAACAACAGTGTGTCTCTTATTACAACAAGAATTAGGAAGATTCACCTTTAAGTTAAAAGCACTAAAGAAATCCTAAGTTTCTAGGTGGCTTTAACGGTTAAAAAAAACAAAACCCTTTCAGCTTATAGACAGAGCTGGACTTTGTGGCAAACTTGTTTCCCTTTTTTAACTCTCGTGGGGAGTCCTTTATAAGAACCCTTTCTCTTACTATTCCATTCCATAAGTGCTAATCGCTAGTCCATGAGCTTTTTGAGCTTTTCCTCAAATTTGCTGATCAAATTAACTTCTTTTTCAAAGCTTAGTCTTTGCTAAAACTCTGTGTGTGTTATACATCGTTGTATGTGGGAACAAAAGGAACAAAGAAGCAGAAATATACGCAACAACATTCCCAGTCACATTAAGTAAATCCACATCTGTTCTCATGGGAATGATAAATGAACAGGTCTTCATCAGTCCATACCTGAATTGCTTCCAGCTGCTTCCTGCTTCTCAGGTTGCCATATCTTTCTACTTAGTTTCAACATCTGATTTAAGCACATATGTCTAGGATTTATTTTGTTCTTCATAGTGGTGGCTTTTTTTCCTACAGACTATACATGGCAGTTACATAGAGATACACACAACAAAACTGAGTACACTATTTCAGTTTAGCCTTATCAGTTATATTTAGTGGCCTGAGAAGTTTATTCCACATATTTTTCACTACCTTGAATACTGTATCATTTAGTACTGAAGATATCCAGATTCTGAAAAGACCACGTTATTTATAAGAACTTTAATAGTTTGGTCTCTGGTTATCAAAAAGAGGTAAAAGGTGACTTGATTGAAGTCAATTTTATTTAATTTGATTTGAGGCTTCTTTTAGTTGAGTGACAATCAGATTTAGGATTTAGAGATGAGACAAATTCACATTCAAAATAATAGACGCAATATTAGCAGTTAGCATAATTAATGTTTCAAACCATCTGAGTAATAATGTGATTTTTTCCATAATATTTAATCTTCAATTTCAGATGAAGTGTGCTTTCAGAGATTAATGTTAATTCAACCGTACGTCTAATCTTGAAGTAAACATGTGCTTAAAATCTTTTATCTTTTTTATACCAAAGATTAGACCAGATTATTCTTTCTCACCATGATATCTAAAAGTGGTAAACTTGTGAAGGGATCATGAACATAAACTCTTGTAATTGAAGTTTGTCTAAAGAACAGTATGCTTGTTGAGACCTTCTATGTACTAAATCTGCTACTTCAGCACCTCTGAATTAATGGTAGATTTTCCATCACCCTAACATTTTCACATTTCATTTCACATGGAACCACAGTACATAATATTTCATTATTAGAACATAAGCAATTGTATTTTACCTCATTAGAGTATTCTATCTCTCAGTAAACTTGAAATTTTCATAAAGGAATAGGTTAGTTTCTGTGTTTATAAAAGATGGAAATTTGTGTTCAAAATTTATCAGAATTTCTTATCAAACTGTTTCTAGAATGAAAAAGGGGCCTGAGATTAATATACCAGACCAATGAAGAAGAGTTTTTTAGTGTAAAGGATAATTAGATGTATTAAATAAGTTGGAAACATATATTTCTCCTGTCTTCAACCAGCTGCAACCCACAGAGGCCTTGAAGAATAATGCATAAAATTATGACATAGATTTTAACTTGCATAAAATCCTATTAAACCACTTGCAAAACACCCATAATTCACCAGATTCAATATTTAGTTCCACATTCCAATTCTTCAACACCTCTTCCTTAAAAGTTAAATTTATAATTAAATTTAGAAGAAAAAAAAGAGAAAAGGAATTAAGAAAATGGTTTTAACTATATTAATGTTATGAAAGCCTTTTTTGTCCTGTCAATATTGCTGCAACATTTGAAAAAAAAAAAAAAGGAAAAACTCCCACAAAGCCAAAACCAACTAAAACAAAACAAAACCACAAAGTCATCACACTATAAATACTATTTACTTACGACCACGATTTTTACACTTTTCAGCAATTCCGTTACGTACTTCTATTGCTCATCTTTTGTTGGCCCTTCCTTAACATTTTCTGTACGCTTAGGTAAGTATTATGTTAACTGTATGAAACCTTCTTAAGGTTATTATAAAACATTTCTATACTTCCTAGCAGAGCTACATTCTTTTATATATAAAACAAGTTATAATTCATTTAATGCAGTTAAAAACAACAAGATCCAAACAACATATATTGTATATATTAATTACATACCACCTAACAAGGCAACTTGTACATGTTGCTGTAATACTATTTCTATGCAGATTCATAATCCTGTTACCAGAAATTACACATTTATTTAGGCAATTAACCATGAAAGTGGCTTTATTGTCTGAGATATGATATATAACCTGAAAGTAATTTGGTTAATGAGGAACAGGAAGTGCTGACTAACAGGGGCAGATGTTTTGTTGGCAGCATCACTAATTACCCTGACAAGCTTCTAAATGAGGATTCGGCATTCAAAAGTTTTGCTAGTTTTCCTCCCTGTCCATCCCCAGGAAAAAAAAGATACTGTACTTTTTCTAACTGGCTGTATTTATGATAGAATCATAGAAAGGCTTGAGTTGGAAAGAAGCTTTTAAGATCATTTAGTCCAGCCTCCCTGACATAGGAGGGGACATTATTATGCTGTGCCATTGTTAGAATGCACTGTATCTTGACTCCATGCTTCTCATGGAAATAGAGTCCCACTATTCAAATTCAGGGTATTCTTCTTCATTGTAGCACTACATATGTTGGTTATATAAAAAAATTGCTGCAAGTTTTCCATGAGGATAGAACTAATGCATTTTTAAAATGCATGGAACAGAAAAAAATATACTATTCTCAAAGCTGGATGAAGAGCAATTAAATTTTATGGTGTTGTCTTGTAGAGGTAGCAAAAATCAAATTGATGGACTAAGTAGGTGCGTAAATACCTAAAAGATCAAGGTCTAACTCTGCTTTACAGACCACCAACAGTTATTCAAGTACCTGTTAGGCAGGTGTCAAGGGCTTATGTAGTGAACGGAGATTTATGTCTCATTGAGACAGTGAATTTCCGTTCCCAGAGATGCTTTGCGGCTTCTAGGACTGCCAGGAATGGCCGAGAAGTGCCTGGATTCTTCTAGAAGCTGAAGATAATGGACAGTATAAAAGCAGAAGAAAGCCCCACCTCTTTCTCTTTCGGCTGCACCATCGGACAGAGAGAGAGCAATTCCCTTCCCCGCTGGGAGTTGGCCAAATTCCAGGCTGATAGCTGGGAATAGGCAGCAATTCTTCCACCATCTGATATATATTGAGAATCTAGACAAACTGCTCCTACCTGCGTAGCAAGCCATGAGTCCAATTCTCTAATTCCCCCACTCCCGCAGTCACGAGCTGGGAACAAGAAGCTTGTACAGGGCGGGTACAGGGGAGTAAACTTGCCCAGAGATGCCTGGGGAGAGGCATTTCTGTCCTGACTTTTCTCCAGTCAGGAATTTTCGCTGGATTCAAAGAAGAAACAGCTGCCTTTCCTGAAAGAGGCAGGTGACCTTGACTGTTATCTGCTTTCAAACGAACTTCTATAAACTGCCTTAAGGAGACAACAGGAGGGGGGAAGAAAAGAAAGGGAAGGCTGCCAGGGAGCCACCCCCCCCCCTCCACGAGACATGTCGGCCGGAGTTACGGGAGCTGAATTTAAAGGCACAAGCTGTTAAAATTCAGACTGACCGGATTGGCTTGATTCCAGGCAAAGAAGGGAACGACTCTGAGACATCTTCTGCATTTACATACACTCACAACATACCCATAAAGCAATAGGGCCCTTTCTCTCTAATAAGACCCTTATTTCTACCCCTCAAACTCTTGGTTTTCCTATTCCTTTCCTGGGTGAATTCTTTAGTAGTTGTTAAACGTTGAAAGATCTTTTAATTATCTTGTTGTTAAGGTATAGACTCCATAGGCTGTGATAACAGTATTGCGGTATTTGGATAAGACATAGATTGTAACATATAAGAGTGCTTCATAGAATAGATTTTACTTAGTATAAATAAACATATATTTTCATAAGGGGGGTGTATCTGGTTCCTGCAATTGGTTGTGGATTTGGAGGGAAGTGCCTCGCCCTTGATTCCATTTGGGGAGTGGTCTGGGGCCCTGGTGGGCGGGACCACATCCCTTGTGGGCGAACCCGTGAACCCTTGTGGGCGGATCACGACAGCTTATTATTCAAATGTTGGCCAAGTCATATTGTTTTTTCCTATCTTTCTGCAAAAGTATCAATAAGTAAATTTTTAAAAAGTATTTACATTTTATTGCCTTATGATTGAGTAAAGGGATTTTTAATTTTTTTTTTTTTTTTTCCAGTTAAAGAAAAATAAGAGTTTAACTACATGGAAGTGTGATGCCCCAGGATTGTTAACATTCACATATATACAGTTTATAATGGTACCATACAGCATCCTACTGCTTGAAAAATATTAGGTTCTCCACTATAGTCTTGATTCCAATCCAAGGTTTTTAGTAGATTGCAGGAGATAGTTATAATTTTCTTGTTTAAATTCTAAATTAAATCACCTATACTTTACACCCATATTATAAAATAGACCATATCTAAGAAGTTACCATCATATGAGTTCTATTAATTAGCTCAGCACAGCTGTTTTTATTCCAAGCAAGGTTATATCTAGTTTATTATGAAGAAAATTCTAACAGTTGTAAGCAATTATTATAATAAAAATATATAGTTCTACTAAATAGAAAAATCCTTATTACCACTTCAATATGAATAGGAAATATATAACTGAAAAGTACTTCTTTATGAAAACAACACAGCTAAGAAATACAGAAATTCAGGCTCATAGAAAATATTTTTTTTTTTAAAAAGGCATTTTGTTCTGCCAAAGAGCTGTGTATTACCACTGCAATGCTTACTGTTTTAACAGAAATACTGAATAAAAAAATCTGATTCTGTAAAGTCAAAATATAAATTCTGGAATCTTGTGTGTGTGTGCACTCATGTATACATGCATGTGCAAAGCTTTCTAGAAATATTTTGAACCCACAGGTGAAATGTAGTCAGATAAAGCAGCAAATTAAAAATATGATTTTTTACCCTAGCCTGATAGGAAATTTATTACTTCATAAATAATTGTCACATACAGTATTGTCAATAATTGTTTTATGTTGAAGTTTAAAGTATAGTGAAATTTGATTTTAATGAAAACTTTCATATGTTTACACATACATATTTCAAAACAAAAATTTTCTTCTACACTTTGGTCTGTTTGTTTACATTGTAAAATTGATAACCTTTACTTTTATCAAAGCAAGAGACTAAAGAAGAAATATGGCCAGGAGCTCAACCACTGTGCTATCATCTTCCATACTCCCTCCTCAAAGCTCACATAAGATGAAAAAAAATAGATATTTTCTGATGAGTATGTCTTACACAGAACATCACACATCTTTCCCACAAGAGGTCATACTATGCTATTCAGTGTTGCCTTCTTCAGTAACCTTGTTTTCAGCTGAGGTTATTGGCATTGCTTCAGACATCTCCTCAGCTCCTCCCTATGCTACTGTTAGCACCATTAGTTAGCTCTGTGTATTTCAATTAATTGCTCACAAATTAATCAGATTAATAGTCTGTGTATATTGAAAAGTACTATATTTCTTTTATTTCATAATCACAATTTTAACTGTGATTATAAAGTAATCTACTGAGGCATACGTTAAAGTTCTTGGAAAAGACTACAGCTGCAGCTAATATAGCATTGTAACCTAAATATGGCACGTTTTTGTTTAGTGTTAGTTACAGAATAGTGAGAAATTTTAGTAGTTGTTATTAGGTTGACTCATTTAGAGTCTTTAGATACGCATAGCTTTTTGTCACATCTGTGAAAAGAGTGAGTTAATAGAAGAGGAAAGCAAGGCAATAAGTGTTGTAGCATTAACCAAAACTCTGGAAGTTAAAAAGTCAGGAGATAAAGTGGAGCGTATGATTGAGCCAAATGTCCTGCTGAAAATCCCAGCGTTCTGAGCTTTTCTGACTAGACCTATTAAACGCCAAGAAAAGCAATCTTGCATATACTGCTTCATCAGTTAAACACCAAAAAACCTAAAACCTATTAAATAAGAAAAAAAAACTGAAGCTGCTCTGAGAATCTCAAAAGAACACTGATTTATGAAATTGCATATAGACAAATGTGCCGACTTCCACATCAGAAAGAAACAGCAACAGCTAAACAGCATCAACATTATCCATTTTATGCTAGCAACATAAAGTGCAAACACAAGTGATTCTATACAGAGAAACAACTTTGGCCAAGGCCAAATGATTTATCACTAGTGTTTTATAAAGAGAAAATATCACTAGGTATACTTTTTGTAGCATTAAACAAAATCTAATATGCATTGCTCCAAGCAATTTTACAATTTTAGTCACAAATTTTTCTTTATTCTTTTTTTAATTGTCTGCTTAGTCTCAAATCTTTTACTTTATGTCCAGAGACTACAGGACTCAAATAAATTCATGACACAAAGGAACTTCCTTTGAAATCTACCAAATGCATGCTGTTTCTCTCAAGGATTACAGGAATTGTGACTGAAAAATATAGCAGCCTTCTTACCTTCCACTATGAAACTGTTTCTGGGAACAATTAGAATTCTTTGATGGTAAATAGTTGAGGAAGTGGAAGATATTTACTATGTTCTTACTTACTTGTTGTATGGTGTACATTAAAATAATTTAATTAAGTGTTTATTATAATAATTTATCTGTTTCACCTACAGCTGATATGTTCATGGTTTTATGTGGTAGCTGTCACTTTCTAAAAAATGTTTACTAATGATTTAATAAGCAGCTATAAAAAGATTAGCTCTAGAATCATGTTTTGTAAATATACATATATTTGAACATTTAAATGAAGTATAGATTCAAACTTGGTTTATTTTACTTGTTCAAAATTGTTCTCATTATGAGGATTAGTATGACTTCTTAATGCTTTCAGCTACATCTCAATTCTTTTCAATTATTAGCAAAATATTAAATTGTGATAAAGATAATATTAATTAGTGATAAAGATTAGAAAACTGGAAAAGGTGAAAGTATGTGATACCTAAATTTGTAGGAGATAAAAAGACCCCCTGATAACACCTGTTTCCATCTGTTTCAACAAGTAATTATATCATTACTCATCTTGGTAAGGTTGTTTCTTTCTTTCTTTTTGGTTTCTTTGGCAGGAATAGTGGAAAGAGTTTACCTACCTGAAAAATATTAAATTTAATTATTGAAACAATATTATGCACATAAAACACATGTTACTCTTTTAAAAATGTTTTTTCAATCTTTTTTTACATTTTTTGTCAAGTGAAATAAAAATGAAGTCATATAAAATAAAAAATAAAGTATACAAGCAAGAATGAAGTCTGTCTTGCTGCTTTCCTCTCCAACAAGAATCTAGCCATCAGGGACACCAGCAGTAGGAAACGGGAATACAATATATATTTTGAATCCAACATTGTAAATTCTTAGCAATCCTACAGCATGTGATGTATCCCCACAACCTTATGGTGTTGTCTTGGATAAAATGAAAAGAAACTATTATTCTATGTGTTCTATTATTATTACATTATTATTATTAACAGTAAGTGTTTGGTTTTATACTATTTGTCAAACGTAGGTTTAAGAAAATTATGAAGTGAGAATGTTCCTTCTTATGCTATACCTGCAGTTCTTAATTTAACAAAAAATTCATATGATGACAACATTGTGGATCGACCCGTATTGGAGAGAACTCAGCAGAAACAAAATCATGGAACACATCTTAATAATTATCTATATTGTTGTTCATATGGGTATCTTGTTGATTACGTAGAATGTGTGGAACTGTAAGGGATTCAGAATCCAAAGTCAAAACAATATTTATTTAATGAAGAACAATACATTTTAACCAAACAGCTGAGCAGTTACACTGCTATCGAACAGAACAAGTATGAAGATGGAAACTTAAACATTATGTTTAAATGACCACTTTGTCTGTGTAAATCTCAGCTCTCGTGAGACCCTACCTGGAGTACTGCGTCTAGCTTTGAAGCCCCCAGCACAAGACGGACATGGACCTGTTGGAGAGGGTCCAGAGGAGGACTACAGAGATGGTTAGAGGGCTGGAAAACCTCTCCTACAAAGACAGGCTGAGACAATTGGACTTGTTCAGCCTGGAGAAGAGAAGGCTCCAGGGAGACCTTATTGCAGATTTCCAGTATCTGAAGGGGACCTTCAGGAAGGCTGGGGAGGGACTTTACATGAAGGCCTGTAGCGATAGGATGAGGGGTAATGGATTCAAACTGGAAGAGGGTAGATTTAGATTGGAAATCAGAAGGAAATTCTTCACTCAGTGGGTTGTAAGGCACTGGAATGGGCTGCCCAGGGGGGTTGTGGATATTCCATCCCTGGAAGTGTTCAAGGCCAGGTTGGATGTGGCCTTGAGCAGCCTGGTCTAGTGGGAGGTGTCCTTGCCATGTCAGGGGAGTTGGAAAAAGATTATCTTTGAGGTCCCTTCCAACTCAAACTATTTGAAATTGAAAGCTAATTGCTAACTCTATGAAAGGACTGCAGTTCAGTCTACTGCCACTGTAGATGTAAAGAAGTGTGAGTAGTGTAAATACATTTCTTGGCTATTACACCTGATGAATTGCAAAGTCCTCTGGACATTTTCCATTTTATCTGTGTCAATTTTTGAAAAAGGTGGTTCAGGAATCTGTTTAACTACAAGGTAGAATTTAAGTGAATTATTGCCACATTTACTTTTTTCTGTGATACATATGCATTGCTACACTGTTATTCAGCAATACAAAAATGGAAATGACATAAATTAAAGTAATATTTAAGAAGATTATGACACATTTAGGCCTGAAGTAGGTACAAGTCAATAATAGCTCACCACACCTTCTGTCAAAATTTTTCAATGCTTTCAAGGATTTATTTTTCTCTTTTTCTTTTGATCATTGTAGAGATAATCCTGTGCTGAGTGTTTATGAGTCCCTTCAGCTTCAGTAGAGTTGGTAGCTGAAGGCATTCAACAGCTGTCAGGTTATACCTCTCTAAGGGCTGGTAAGCAGAGCCAGTATTAAATTTACAGGCATTTGATAAGGCTGAAGGATATTAATGCTGAGTATGCCCATCAAATATCATCCATACTAGATACATAAGGAAAAATTCTATCTTTACTGAAAACTGTACAATCTTTTACCTGATTCTAAATAAATCAAGATTTCATCTTTAGGACCAGAATTTATATCATCAAAACAAATCACAAACCTTTGAATCTACCTGTTTTTGTAATCCACTAACAAGCTAAGTCTGGTCCAAGCCAACAGAAAATGGAACAGCCATACAATGGTCTTACATAATCAAGTGGCATTGTGAAAGACACAACCAATAACTGCTATATGGACTCAGAAGTGAAAAACTCCATTCGCAGTGATGAATGAGTTCTAGAGATATGTTACGAGCCAGGCGTATCACTGTAAAAATACAAATTAAGATCATCAATGGCTAAATTTGACTAACCCTGTTCAAACCACTAGCCAGTAATGCACAACCAGTTTTGTGCAAGAACAAATATTAGAACAAGAAGTGCAAGAGCAACACTAGAGGAGATAGTGGAAAATCATTGCAACCTTACCACCAGAAAAAATAACACATCAAGGCAGGGAAACAGTTGTGGCTTCTGTAAGTTGAAAGAAGATAATATCAAGTAAGTAAGTAGTCTTGAATGAGTCTGAGGCTTCTGGCAAAAAGATACTACTGCAACAAAAATTTGGTCTAAAAGCTGCTGAAACTCCTCAGAATCCCGGTCTGAAAAAGCCAGGAATGTTTCCCCCACTTTATGTAGGGTTCATCTGCCATCTGCAGTTTATCTTGAAGTACACTTAAACTACTAATTCCATACATGTTCTTGTAATGAGGATCAGCTGTTGCTTCTCTTGTGCTTATGTACAGATTAGCATGATTATCTCCCTTTCTAGTATCTCTGAAAGTACATCCACATGCTTCAGAACTTCTTAGCACAGAACAGTATCACGTTTGGAAGACAAGTAAAGAAAGCAGTAATTTTTGTTTTCTTGGTCAAAAAAACCTGTCTTCAGATACTGGTATACTAGATGAAGAGCCAATAATGTTTATTTAAGTTTTGCAAGGTAGCGATGCAGATGAATGTTGACTGATATGCAGGTTTCGAAATCTGTTGGCAGGGACATAGATGAAATGAAGAATCATAATGAGGGAAGAATAATAGTGGTAAATACAAACTATGATTTAAAGAAGCTGAAATCTTTAACAAGAATCTAACCATAAGCTATGGTAGGATTTTTAAACTATTCTTATATTTTATTTATTTTTACTTTTCATGCTTCTTTCAGAAAGCTTGTCTGAGGATTTATTTTTTTTTGCTGACCTTATATTCCAGTGAGGATGCAAGAAAGAACTTTCCATTGCATAACACTGTTTTAAGAAGTTAAAGAAAATTCTACTTCTACCTGTTCTATAATTGCTGACCTACTAAGTCATAATTTTAATGCATCTACCATATTTATCTCATGGTCAGTACTGTCTCTTGTAACAGTCTTGGCTTAGGAAAGCTGAGGAAATGCTCTGCAAACAACCTCTTAACTAAGCCTCTGATAAGATTTGTTTATTAACAGTAGAAACTTCTATCATAGTTGTCATTATTAATTATCAGGTCTTGTTAGATAGGCTGAGCTATCATTTGGGACTCACCTTTGTTGATCTTACTTGTCTTGAATGATACTTAATTCATTGATCATTCCCTGCATTGTTTAAACAAGTCCTATATGAATCCCTTCATAATTATTACTAAAGTCTCATTTCAGCCTCTTCTTTATTCTCTCTCAGTACATCATCTCATTAATAGTCATTATGACAGGTTTTGGTCTCAAATAATTTTTTCATGCAGATGATGCATCCTTTTACAGGTTGTATTTTTTTTTTTTTTTTTAAATCTTCCTTGATTTCCTAATTCTACTTTGACTTTCTGAGGGTAAAAATAAAGAATGCTAGTATTTTGATCTGCAATGTTTCCTGAAGAGATCTCACAGTTGTTGACACTGATGTGACTTATGTTTGACACCATATATACTGTATGAAAATGTCATCCCTAATGCTGAGCTGATGACATGTGGCTTTCCCCCAAGGAAATCACCTTTCTTCAGTTTCACTCAGGGAAAGAGCTGATACTTGATGCTGACTGACTAGCAGAATGTTTTCTTGTTTTTAAAACCAGGATATTTCATTGACCTTCTAGAAAACACACAATCATAAGAAGTAAATTATATGCTTATCTCAAATGCTTTTCAGCATTTTCACTTGCTAGGGAAAAATTCAGTAAGATGTCAATATTGACATTATTTGAATCTTTGATAAACTTGTATTATAGAAAATAATGCTATTATTCCATTTGGAATGGACTAGAAATGTTCAACTGAGTTAAAAATACTCAGGGACTGAAAATAGTTTAGGGACTGAACTTGAAGAAAAAATATTGCTTAATAGTCATAAAGTCCAGAGCAAAAGCAGAAGCATGTAAAACAAGACAGGTTTTGAAAATCATAAAGAACCATGGCCACGTGACTCTTTTATTCTTATGATGACACATAGACACAGAATCACTGACATAGGTACTGCAGAAATATATCAAACAGATATGTCTCAGAGAGTTTTGATCTAGATACTATTGGTTTTTAACCCACTTTTGGCCCACTTGCACCATTTATCATTTCCAGACTGTCTAAGAAAAATTGAGTAAAGGTCCATATCAACAATCTTGCTAGAGTGGCATGTTTCTGCTGGTAGCATTAAGCAGATGAAGGACATGGATGTGTCCTGCTCAGTGTCCAATGATCTCTAATTGTCAGTAATGGCTACATCTTTATCTGCAGTCACTGAAGAAGAGTTTCTTAAAGGAAGAGATACTGAAAAGGTTTTATGATGAAGCTCTCACATTTTGACTGAAAAGACAGACATTGCAGTGACATCTTCAGTTGGATATAGAGAGAATTCAAAGATTTCAGAGTGATGTATATAGGAGCAATCCTATCAATTTTATCAAGAAATGTCAAGACCCCTCTTCCATCTTTTTCATCCCCAAACTCACATGTATTAACTTACGTTGCTTTATAGCCCTCAGAGTTATGAAAAGTGAACAATGAGACTGTGGGAAGACAAGAATAAGAGAGGGGTTTATGTACTCAAACATTAATCAATGCATGATGTTTTCTAGCTGTTCAATGTAAATATACTTTTTTCAAAATCCACCTCAAATATAATGCTTACATTTCAGTAGTTTTGTCTGAACACTTTCGCCATTAATTATTTGTATGTGATCATTATGAACCATGGTGAATCATCTCTTAAAAAAGAAAAAAGCAACTTGCAGGAAATTAATGTGTAGAAGAGTTTGAAAATAATTCATAACTTTAAAGAATTTTTTAGGAAATGGTTACCAAAGCATTTCTTAGCATGTACAAATCTAGGTTATTTGAAGTTTTTTTCTATCAATTTATTGAAAGGGAAAATAGAACTTACTGCAGAATACCTTCTTTCTTATGAACAGTTCAAATTACTATTTTCAACTAAAAATATTTATACTTCCAAAGTTATTTGAATTTATCAACTAAAAAAGCATTTAGATTTAAGAATCAAAAAGGTCATAATTACCACTATATTAACACTCACTGTGTCATCTTACAGCCTGACCCTTGACCAATATCATCAGTATAGACAAACTCCAACACCCTGCTTGCTGACGGACATCACCAGTGTAGGCCGGATGCCTCCCATTGTAAGATATAATTCCCTGAAATCACACTGCCATTGGTGGAGCCAAAGGGAAGCCCAATGCTCAGGAGGTATTTGCACAAGTGTCTGTTGTGGCCAGATCACCCAAAGACCAAGTGTCCCTGACAGTACACTGGAGCTATGGCATCACTTATTATCCTCTGCGGTTAGGGATCAAGTGAGTTGACATATGGGCACGTTGTTGCTCATCTTTCTTACTGCCTCAACAAAGCTTTGTTTCATAATGCTTTGCCAGATTCTGTTACTGTTTGGGCCATACTATCCTCAGGTTGTATCATTCTTTTCTGGAGCTATTTCTCTTTCATATTCTATCATTATTTATATATTCCATTTAATTTCTTTTCTTACTTAGAAAAACTGTGGTTTGCGTGTCTTTCCCTTTTTTTGACTGAAATGATTTACTGCTTTTTAAAGTTTGAACTTTGAGTTCAGATTTTATTAAGTGGTTCTGAAATTACAAACATAAAAATGCAGAATTAATAAAATGGACAAACTTAGGCTGAAATGTAAAGCTGAAACTGTGTCTGTTGTGAGTGACAACTAGAGAAAAAAACAACTAAACCATTCAACATAGGAAAAGGAATTCAATAAATAAGCCAAGCCAGTTAAAACAAACAGAGAATTGAACATAAAAGAATGAAAAAGATTTTTCAGGACATTGCAAGAACAGCAAACAACTTTTTAATAAAGTAGGATACACAACAGATGAAAAGATTTATCCCTTCTCTTTTACTCTCAAATGGACTGTATTTTCAAAAGAAAAAAATAAATAACTTAATGAAATGAGTTAGACCCAGTTCTTGTATTAGAAGAATAAATCGACTCTTACCTTCTCTATCTCAAACTTTATTTTATAGAATATTATCATAATCCTCCTCCCCCAGATTCTCATCTAGATAGAAGTTCTTCTCATGGAAAGATGTTAGGTATCTTTCACCAAGAGGACTAACCCAGTGCTCATAGCAGCCTTACATATCTTGTAACTTTTACAGACAAGTAAGCTGCCATTGTTTTTTTATGTTATATAAAGTATGACATGCCTTGTTTTGCTAAATGACAGCTTTCCAGTATGCTTTGTAGCAGTCAAGAATGTTTGAAATGGCAGATGAAATACGCATGCCTAGCTTTCCTCAAGAGAATCAGGTCACTTTTTTTTATTCCTATATGCACATGAAAATGATTAGTATTATTTTGAAAATGAGCAAAAATGTTGGTTGAATGTGTTCTTGGTATAAAATACAGTGAAAGAACAATGACTTAAATTTATGAGGGGTTTTTTACAGCAATTGTACAGTATCCTCTGATCTTAACATTTTTGTACTTGAGTCCTATTATCTAATAATTTGTGTTATTTCTATGGAATAAAATATCTTATATTGTAACAGTTATGATAACCTACATTGTGCCTTGCAGCAAAAAGATATTGATTTGAACCATATGAGAAACTATCCAAACTCCAAAAAGGCTGATACTTAGTGGTTTTAAAAATTCTGTTTGTATCAGAAATTTGAAATTATTTTTATTGCCTTCATGTAATTTTAATGGAAAGATCAATCACTAAATTAAATTATGGGAGTTTTGAAGCTGAATGTCTAAATTTGGACCAGGGATTTTGACTGGCATGCCTCATTAATATCCTGTGCTCATTTCTGATGAAGCAAATTGTAACAAAAGGAAGGTAGAATTTTAAAAATGTTCTATTTTTGAGTCTTTATGGAATTTAGCAAAGATAAAATCAGGATTAGAGCAGCATGAAAATAGGAGATAACTGCCTGTAATGTGTGGAGCTAGGAAGATGGAAGACAGATTCAGATTTATCTCATTTTTTTTCTTGATTTTAGAGTAAAAGGCTTTTGATATTTTGCTTTCGGCAGCCACTTCAAATCATTTAACATTTCCTGGTGCTGAGAAGACATTTTCATGTGCCTTCTCAGAACAAAATATGAGGTTTCTCTTACAGGAGTGTTTCATTACATTAATATTTTTGAAGCAAACCTTGAATTATTTGTTTTTGTGCTTTAAATTGTGTGGTTTGCAACTAGATATTCAATTTCATCAACAAAACTGCCTACTGATTTGAGATCAATACGTGATATTTGACTCTACTATACTTTCATGGTTTATTTGGCTTTGTCAAATTTTTCTCATTTAGTTTTGCAAAACGATACTTCTGGATGCTGATCATAAAAAAAAGCATTTTGAGGTATGTGAAAAAAGATATTTCTGTTCACAGAAGTTAATTTGTTTTCTTCACACTATGTGAAATTTCTTAACCTTTTCTGAAATACAGACTCCAAAACCACTCTATCTAGATTGCCCAGCCTAATCATATTACTAATATACGTATTAGTAGATTATATGTCAAGGGTTTTCTTTTCCTTGGTATATTGGTGACTGATGAATATACTGATTAGTTTGTATTTATTATGTAGTTGTTATGGTTCTGTACATAGAGATCCACATGAGAAACATCCCACTGAAATTTACCCATATAAGATACAGTATTATTATTCTTTTTAGTTGACAGAGCAAGTAGTCATTAACATTTCATTACAATAGAAATGTTTTCTTCAAAAATTTTCTCTGATATGTACTAGAAAATGGTTATATTTTTCTCTCATTCAGCTCAGTTTAAGTATGGAGTAAACTGAATGTCAAGACTTCCACTAGATTTATGATAGTGAAGCAATAAGAATTATGTGGTCTTGTATCTTAAATTTTCTGTTCTGAATGAGAAACTGTTTATTTCAAAGTTCAGATCATATTTCTTAACTCCAATTTGTTCAGTGGAATGTCACATTACTGAGAAGTCAATTCTAAATCAATTCTTTGGAAACAAAAACTGAAAGAATATGTATTGGTCCTACTTGAATTCTAAATCTGTGATTTCCACCTCAAGAATGGATGAAAATAGTTTTTTGCTCTTCAAAGTAATAGAGGAAACTTCATGAATTTTGAGTGAACAAATTAGAACATAACAGTTGGACTTCATGTTTAATGAGAATCTCATACATTAAAGATACTACTGAGACTAGAGTAGGATTTTAAAGAACATCACAGTCTTGGATGAGTTCATAAATTTCTTTCTTCTTACCTTCTGTCCTGTATATAATCAGAAAACAAATGGTTTGTGTTATACAAAATATTCAGTAGGCAATTTCTGAAGAGAATGAAGGGAAATAGCGCAGAAAATACCAATATAACCATGGCTATGAATCCTCCAATTCTTTCAAAAATTTACACATTAAGAAGAGGAGAGGGGTTGGTGCTTTCATGACAAAGAATGTGGTACTTTATTCTGCATAGTCTAAGGATAGAGAGTTTTATTATTTACACAAGCTTCCAGGGGATTCTCTAAGTCAATTTTTTGTTCTTAGCCTTGATGTGGGGGAAAAAACCATCACTTTTTCTTGCAACTGTAATCCTAGAACATCAGACTTTTGAAATGTCAACTTAAGACCTTACCCTGCTGACTTTGGAACTGAAAGCAAGTAAGTACCAAACTGTCACTAAGAGTGGAAATATTGGAAAGAAGACACTAGAAATCCAGGATAAGAATACAGCCAACCCCATGCTTTCTTGAATTATACATTAATACAGCTTATACTGTAAGAGTATTATCTTGGGAGTAGGAAGGTTGAGAGAACTACAGAGGAAAGCACGTCACTTCTGACACCTAAGTTGTAAGTGAGATGACAGTCATAAATTGATTTTAGGAAAAAGGACTGAAGTTGTTATCTGTTCACTCATTAAAAATTGCTCCACTTTAGTAGTCAGTATTACCTGATATTCTGAGACCTACAGGAGGTAACACTTTTAGATAAGTGTAACAGGAATTTGGGCAAATCTAACATGCCTAGTGAAGGTAATGACGTGTAATTAGAATATGAAGTTAAAATGACTTCTCTGCTTAATCTTTCTCAAATTATGAAATATTCTTTTTTTTTTTTGAGGTTAATAAAGTATTGCATAAACTCAATAGTTCTTTCAATTACTCAGAGTAAGAGCACTAATTAGCAATTTCTAGGAGAAATATGCCCAGGATCAATTTTGCTCCTATATTACATTTCAGAACAAAAGTTTCCACATTTTAACATTATTCTGAACAGAGAAGAATAGTTAGTATCATCATTTTCTTTTCAAGTGTTGCTTCTGTAATGGAATTTCACTGCATGCTTTTTCTCTTCTGCACACACACTGCACACACAAATATTGCACCAAAAATTGTAATGCTTTTGAACAGAAAAAAAAAATAAAATTATTGTACCCTATAGTATATGAAGATTATGACAGACAAAAATGATAGAAGTAGTTTGCAAATACAGATAGTAACAAGCTGGAAATATTTAGTGGGGTGATTTTCAATACTTTGACAGGAAAGTAACAATTATCATTGTTGTCGAATATCTGGTAAGATGCATGAATAAAATTGAATTATTATATCCACAATAACTTTGGTAAGCAGAACCAGCAAGATCAGCTAAGATATTTTACAGTGTTTTGTTGATTATAAAGTATCCTATGCTGTCACTTCCAAGTGTAAGAATAATATTTTTAATATATGAATTTTCCTGAATTAATCAACTATTGTTAACTAATTAAATGGGATTTTTAAAGTAGTATTAATCAATGTAAGCCAATTAACCTCTGAATTAATACTTGTTCATAAGATGTATGCAAATAAAAATAACTAATGCATATTTAGGGATATCAGGAAGACAGATTGTGATCTACTATATTTTTATTTTAATTAGGATTTTTAATTATGAACCCATACAGACAGAAAAGAATGGAAGCCATCACTGATGAAATAACAAAGCTAATGTGGTATGGTACTGATTATAAATTACTACTTTTATTTTCTTCTAGCAAATGACATAAGAAGGAGATATGAGCATTGCTAGAACTATTACTACCTTTTAGACAACTTAAGCTGCATTGTCTCTTTCGTATCAGGTGACTCATGGAAAGGTGGCAAGACATAAAACTAACTCCAATGCAGACACAGCTTTATTCCAGAAAACTTACAAGGTTTGTCAATACCTCCATAAGAGGATTTGGCATCCAAATCTCTGAATAATATTTCACCCAAACTTTCTATGCTTTTCATGACTCACTAGACACCAAGCATCCATGAAAAATTAGAAGGGAGTGAGAACAACAAAGTAGAATTTATCAGAAGATAAACTTGCTGTCTGAAAATCTGGCTAGGTGGCGTGGCCCAGAGAGTGGTGGTGAATGGATTTAAGTCCGGTTGGCAGCTGGTACAGTGCTGCTCCCCAGGGCTCAGTATTGGGGCCAGTTCTGTTTAATATCTTTATCAATGATCTGGATGAGGGGATCGAGTGCACCCTCAGTAAGTTTGCAGATGATCCAAAGCTGGGCATAGATATGCTTGAGGGTAGGAACACTCTTTAGAGGGACCTGGACAGGCTGGATTGGTGGGCTGAGGCCAATAGTATGAGGTTTAACAAGGTCAAGTGCCAAGTCATGCATTTGGATCACAACGACCCCATGCAATGCTACAGGCTTGGGAAGGGGTGACTGGAAAGCTGCTGGAAAAGGACCTGGGGTGTTTGTTGACAACTGGCTGTATATGAGCCAGAAGTGTGCCCAGGTAGCCAAGAAGGCCAACAGCATTCCAGCTTGTATCACAAATATTGTGCCCAGCAGGACTACGAAAGTGATCATTTCACTGTACACAGCACTGCTGAAGCCACACCTTGAGTACTGCATTCAGTTTTGGGCCCCTCACTACAAGAAGGACATTTTGCATCTGGAGCATGTCTGAAGAAAGACAATGAAGCTGGTGAAGGGTTGAGAGCACAAGTTTTACAAGGTGGATGTTGTCTATCTGGACTTCAGTAAGGCATTTGACACCGTTTCCCACAGCATTCTGCTGGAGAAGCTGGCAGCTCATGGCTTAGACAGGAGGACTCTTCGCTGGGTTAAAAACTGGTTGAATGGCAGAGCCCAGAGGGTGGTGGTGAACGGAGTAAAATCCAGTGGGCAACCAGTCACAAGTGGTGTCCCTCAGGGCTCTGTTTTGGGACCAGTCTTGTTTAATATCTTCATCAATGACCTGGACGAGGGAATCGAATGTACCCTCAGTAAATTTGCAGATGACACAAAATTAAGCACAAGTGTTGATCTGGTTGAGGGTACAAAGGCTCTGCAGTGGGATCTGGACAGGCTGGAGCGATGGGCTGAGGTCAGTTGTATGAGGTTTAACAAAGCCAAGTGCCGGGTCATGCACTTTGGTCACAACAACCCCCAGCAACGCTACAGGCTTGGGGAGGAGTGGCTGGAAAGCTGCCTGGCAGAAAAGGACCTGGAGGTGTTGGTTGACAGCCAGCTGAACATGAAATAATCTGAGCTGTAGTGCCAAAATGTATGAAAGCTACATGTACAAAATGGGGCGATCTTAATGACCTTTTATCACTCAGAAAAGGAATCTTGGAATTACCATAGGAAACTATCTGAAAACATCCCTTGAACAATCTTTAACAGATGATGCAGTAGATGCAACACTCACAAGCCTGGCTGTGCAGCAGCAAGCAATAAAGCGTTCTATGTCCAAAAACTCATCTGCTTTTCATATTTGTAACAATTTGTCTAATAAAACACATCTCCCTATAGAGCTTGCCTCATGAAATGCTGGGGCCTAAGTTGTGTGCCGTGAGTTAGAGTTGACCTGTGAATGAGTCACAACCTAGCAGAATGTTTTATTTTTCCTATTGGCTTCATGTTCCAGAGGCAGAACCTGGCTCACCTGTGTCTTTGTGGTTCCGCTCTCACCCAGGTGGTTGTGGTTGGTGTGGTGGGTACAGCCAGGGCTGTATTAACCAGGAGCCGATCAGCTAGAAGACCTTCCTGTTGGGTGTGGCTACTATTCAGGCTGGTTGCATCTTGCTGAGCTCTCTCAGTGGTGTTCTTCCATGTGAAGGACCACCGAAGGAGCTGTCTGTCTGTTGTGTCCAGCAGACGATGCTGGTGCCACAGTGGGCAGCGGAGGAGCTGGGCCCACAGGAACCTATGGCAGGACTGTCTGAAAGAAGATTTCTGAGGGGATGTTTCAGAGTTGAGCATTGACCTGTGTGATCAGGCAACACTTGGCAGCATAAAATGAAGATGGTTGAACTGGCACGACATCTCATATCCCTGGTTTCCTGATTCATCACTTCTACAACAAAGCTAGTATAGTCTTGAAAGTTTTGGATTGTTATGAAAGAAATATAGAACAAAAAAAGAACATCATTATGTCACTGTAAGATCTATATATACTCACATGGTTACTGTTTGCTGTACTGTATCTCAGAAAAGGCAGAGCAATTTTTTTTTTTTAAAAAGGGTTCTGGAGAAAGACAGGAAGCATGATGAGAGATATAGTATGGCTTCTTGCAAAGGAGACTAAAATAGCAGAACTCTTGCTAAGGTAGTAGGTGAAGATTACTACAGCGGTGCATAAAAACATGAGTAATCTGGCATAAGTGAATAGATTCTGAACATTTGTGATTTCCTGTAGTACTTGAATTAGAATGTATTCAGTGCAATATTAAACAGTAGCTTCAAAATACGCAAAAGCAAGTACTTTTTCACATGCTTGTGAATTGTGGAACTCTGTTACAGGATGCTGTGCAGACCAGAAGTATAAATTATTCCAGAGCAGTTTGCTCAAATTCACAGTAAATACTATCAACTACAGCATTAAACAGTTTGTTTGAATATTATCTCAATTTTAGCACAGTGTGGAAATACATTACTTCATCCTAGTATCCTTTCTCAATAAATTGGTACTCTATCATAACAGAGATAGCATCTGAGCAGGAGGGACTTCTGTTTTAGCTAGGTATGTCAAGTTCTTCCTAATAACAAAAGTAGAAACCAAGGTAATGTGTTTTGCGTGTATGTATGCAAAGCTATTGCACAGCTGCATGAGACTGTTTGGTCATTACTTACTTTTGCTAATTTATGGCGATATTTCTTGTTTCTCTCAAAAAAAAAAATAGCAGCTTTGTTCAGAAGTGTTGCCACCAGCCACAGCCAGTATAGTAAATAATATTAAGCATTAAGTGACTTGACTTGTCTAGGGAAAGTTATAAAAGCCACGGAGGAGTGTGATGATGGGAGGGTGGCCCCAGGGTGGGCAGGGCAGTGCCCTCCCCAACAAAGTGAACAGAGTAGAGAAGGGTGGCCGCACCTGCGTATCCTACCAGCAATGCAGCCACCACCAGATGAATATCAGGTGACGAGTGAGGTCAAAGATCAATTTGGGGAACACAAGTCAGCAAGTTATGATCAGGAGGAGCAGGGCTGAGCTCAGGGATACCTACAGCCAGGCTCGAGCAGAGACCTGGTACTCAGACCTGACTTTATCTGGAGTCCCTGGGAAGAGGGGCAGGGGGGGGTGTGTGGGTGTGTGCACACCTTTCACAGGGTGGGTCAGAGGAGGCTGGTTGCAGCCACTAAGGCCCATGCTTGGATTCAGGGCCCTGAGAACAATAATTCTCAAGAGTTTCATTCGAGTGAAAATAAAATTATTTCCTAGTTACCCCATGTGGATAAAAGGTCAACGATTTATTGTTGGCCATTTATGCATCTTATTTTGCTGCCAGCAAGTCACAAGTTTCAAGTTGCATAGTCCTTGTGACTTCTGATAATATTGCTCTGAAATACTCTTTTTCACATAAATATATACTTTAGTTTTGGAGAGTAGGTAAATTTAGCAATTCTTGCTCTATTCTGCCAACTTTCCTTATCCTTTTCAGTTCACTATCTTCCTTTCATAAAGAAACATTTGTCTATAAAATGCCAGTGAAGAAAAACATAGTAGATTCAACAATCTTATAGGCACTATCAGTAAAAGCTCTGGCATACATCGTGAGCTTCTGTGCATTTATGGCAGGTAGATACAGTAGGATTTTTGATTTGAATTCTGCCTTAATTTTCCTGTCATGACAAATTCCATGACCTGTCATGAACAACATCAGAAAAATCAGTTAATTCTGTTAAGATGTGCCGAAATTTTACTTTAAGAGTGCCACATGTCCTTTGCTTAATTCTACTTCTGCTCAGCTCTTCATAACCCCTACATGCAGAAATAATTTTGTTTCCTTTATCAAGACTGATCTATTTTTCTACTATTTTACTTCTGAAGCTGTTAATAAGTCACTTAAATATTCTCACAGCACAGGAATACAAAATCTGGTACAAAAAAATTCACTGCTTGGATTTTTTCTGTTTGTTTGCTTGTATTTAGTCACTACTTAGGAAATTCTCTTTGTCGTAACAACAGCTTGTCAGTTCAACACTGTGAATACAAATGATGCCCATGAGAAGTTTCCCAGACTGGGTCACAGTCTGCTGCTGGATAAACACCTCATAACGGGTCTTAAGCACATCCCTTAGTGCAGTTTGTCTGTTAGGGTTGAGGGCCAGCTCAGTGTCAGTATGGCCAAGGGCATCCCTGTCCTGCTGGCAGCCATTGGGAGGGGCTCCTGGCCAATCTGCAGCAATGTAATGGCCATTAATCATACAACAAAGACTCTGCAAGGAGTACTGGCAATTGTGTATTCATTTGTATGTACATGCAGAAGACAAATTTTACCAGGTGCTATCATAATAGCCTCTTCTTTCACACCTTACAGACTGTCATTCTAATGGTTTTGTTCAAGTGCAGTTTGGCTGTTTCCTCACAACCACAGGCTTCTCATTTCTGTTGTTTGATGCTGCTCTTCCTGATGCCAATGAGAATATCTCTTCCATTTCAAACTGATTTTTTCTAACTTTTTTTTTCTTTTTTTTTTTTTTTGGTAAGGAATGAAAGAAAGCTTTCTCTGAGCCTGGATTTTGGATTAAAAACTACAGTTTTGGAAAACTATTTTCAGGTAAATATGGGATTAGCTGCTGTTTGTAAATGCATTGGAATTCATGTAGATTTGAACTATCTTAAATATGTTTGGCTATTTATACTGTATTCATCATGCTGTCAGGTATTTTAGAAAATTTGATAACTAAATTATACCACTTGTACTCCTAACAACATGTTGAAAGATCACATTCAGACCGGTCAGATGGTCATGTCCTAGCTGTTACCTTCATTATGTTGCGAAAAAAATTGTAGCTCTATAATTTATGCAAAAAGCTCCAGACTATAATAAAATACAGTTGAATTTAATATTTTCCTGTTATTTCAAACAATTATTAGTAGAAGAATAAGGTAAAAAGGGCTTTCATAAGTAACAAAACTTTTTAAACTGTTTAATAGTTTCATGTAAATTTGTATAAATTTCATTCTGATTTATTCAAATTCATGTTTATTTTTCCAGATTTTTTCTCTTTAGAAAACAAAACAATAAAATAATAATAATATACTGTTTATATGAGTCCATCCATGATAAAATTATTTCCAATTTTTGAAGAAAACATTGGGGTTTATGTAATTGATCAGTGTATATTTAAAATGACCATAGTAGGTGTTATTTTCATAACAGATTCTAGCACCAAAAATGAAATAAAATTTAGTACAAGGAAACACAGCCTAATTGAGGTCAAGACATAATTGGAAAGGTTATTTTCTCATTCATTTCTTACTGAGATATTTAGTTCCACCCCATACTGCACCTGTAAGCATTGATTATTGTAATCTTCTCTCTTGGTTGACAAAAATTCCTTTAAGTCAAAGCTGCAGTGGAGGTGGAAGAGGAAAAACACATTACAAGGAAAAGGGGAAGAAGGAAGGACATGCAGGAGAGAGGAAGAGGCAGATCATTAAACATTATAACTACAAAACACAAAAAACGCTGCAGAGATGAAAATAATCAAAAGTGTACTTTACCTTAGGTTAGAGTTCTCAAATACTATACTGACAGTTGATGTGTTAGAAAGTAGAAAATCCATGGCATTTTATTACTTTCTGCTTGTTATTTTACTATGCTTTCCTTCCAACTATATTCTCCTTATCTTTTCTTTCGGAGACCAGTTTTACTGTCAGTACTAATGATCTTCCTGAATTGCTTCTTTCACGATAGATTTTAATGATTGATTGCATCCAAAATTTTTGGTGCAGTCCTATCCATTTACAAAGCATGGGAATGCTTTTCCAGAACATGGAAGGGGCAAACAATGGCAGGCGGTTTTCCCATTCAAAAGCTGAAGCATTCTTTCAGCCGGTGCTCTGCTCCCAAAAAAGGCTTTTGACTTCCTGCAAAACTGCATCATTGATACTTTATATGAGCTATCCTCTGCCTTCCTGTTCAGGTGGCTTTCTGACACTCTTCACACAGCTGGCCTTGATGGTAACAATATCAGCCTCTAAGAAATACACTTCTACAAAAAATTCTTGGCCCGTCTTCACCATGCCAATTAAATACCTACTGCAGTTTATTCTATGGTAGAGCTATACCTCACACAAGAGAGTGTGATTTCTCACTGTCAATTCTTTTCCAGTCAAAAAAAGGGAAGCCCCATGCAACCGATAGCTCTATAGCTAGTATTTTAGTAATCTAGATTAAATACTGCTGATTTGTCATATTCAAAGGGGTTTTTTTTTGTGTCAGCATCCTAACGTTCCAGTAGAAAGTGATCCTTGCAACTTTTCGTTTTCCCATCTACTTAGATAATTATGCATTCAATAAGCCACAGAGGAAGAAAATGTTCTTAGAATTCTGTGATATTGCTAACCTGGGGTAGGAAGACCCGCAGACTTCAGTTAATCAATCCCCAGAATCTGAGGAGAATTGAAATAAAAACAATGTGTGTTCATGCAAAAGTTTTATTCTGAGTGACATATTTTTCAAAGGAAAAAAAAAGAATCAAAACATTTCAGTGCAACTTTATCTTAGATTGTGTTCCCAGATCTCATAGACTTTATGAAGAAGATGCCTTTCTCCGGACTTCAGTTTGCAGAATTTTGTGTATATAAATACATAAATACATATATGTATAATAATCTGACTTCAAAGGTAGTATTGCATACCTTAATATCTTTAAATGTCATGAGAAATACTACTTGTCTCTCATGACCATTATTCCTGTCACTTTTTTCAGCAGTTCCAAGTAAATGAGTGTGGTTTCATGTGATCAAGAAGTGCAGGCCATAGCCACCAATGAACTCACATCTGTGTGTAGCGTGCTAAATGTTAATGACTGCTCCGTTACATATGTATTCAGATACCACAATTATATATAGCTTATGTTAGGCAGACAAAGTGAAGGCATGCAGTTTTAGTATTTCTATAATCCACTTCTTTAAAAAGTTCACTGAATGCAGTCATTTTTAAAATTTTAAAAGAAAGAATATTTGAAGTTAGTAACATGCCATGAAATGTCTAAAAGAAAGTAGGGTAATTCCGATGATTTTTAGTTTTAATTGCAAGCAATTTGTAACAGGTTTATTTTCTTCTGTTACATTGTTATTCAATTTTTATCTGGCAGATAAAGTTTCTTGTTCTATTGCCATAATATGTGTTCATGAGTTCACAGCTGTAGAAATTTCAGCCTCTCTTTATAATAACAATCACCTTTCAAAATGTTGTGGTTTTTTTAGGACTAATATTTCATACATTCTCCAGTATCTGCCCTCTGAGTTTACACTTGCTATCACAAGTATGCTAGCTTAAACAGTATTTCAACGTGTATGACAGTGGTAACCAGTTGTATAGCATACTTTCCAAAACCATTCATATGCCATACCAGTTAAAGCAGCTGTCATAGAGCAACATTTATCATTAGTCACTTAATTCTAATTACTATGCATTCAAATTAGCCACTAATTTTAATAGATTTTGTTCAATTTTTCCAAAATGAACCAAAAGTACAGGAAAACCAGAAACTAAACAAGAAACTTGAGGAACAATTCTGTTTTCTGGTTTGGTTCATTTGTGTAATACAGTTAAAATATTAAAGTTTCTTGTGATTATCAGCTGAGTATCTAATAATTCTGTCATGTCACAATAACCTTGTAACTGTGGCGTAATGCAGTTTTGATGAAATTATGTGTAGCTGTTTATGAAGACTATAAAATACCACCATTTTGTTCCTATAAAAACAAGTCTTCATGAGCTGAAGAACAAAGTCTGTTCCAAAAGGTTCCAAAAGATTAGGCATCTTCCTAGGACTAATTAAATTAAAAAATGACTGTACACTGCAAAACTTTTTTTCTTGCCTACAGTCTAAATTATAAGGATGGTTGTATCTTGTTTCAGAAACATGTTCCAAGCTCTAGTTGAAATAGTTTCGTAATAACATTCACAGTTCTAAAATCTTATAAGTCAGACAATGCTTCAATTAATAGTTATATTTATACATACTTATATATATCAGTAGCATCAAAACTTACAAAAAAAATTCAGTATTGCAGAATTCTTAAAAAATTATTAGCAAATGTTTATTTGACTGTCCAAGATTTATGAACTTAAGCAGATTCAAAGATTCATGGAAGTCAGAAATACTCTGATAAGTGAATGCCTCTATATAATTCATCTGTCCTTTTCAATAATTTGTGTTTCAGTAAAGTACAGCTTCCAGAAAGAATGTCAACTTGCATCTGAAAGCCCTGGAAAACAGAAGACCAATTTAAACACCTTGTTTAATTGTTCTGGCCATTGCATGAAACTGTAAGGCCTGAATGCCCCACAACATGAGTATTATCCTACAATATTCATACATGAGAGATGCCAGATATCTCCCTGTAAAGAATCACATTTCTAACAGAAAAGCAGTATATCCCACAGGGAGTTGTTATTCTGTCATTCATTTTGGACACTTCTTCAGTGAAGAGGTTGGTCACTTCCCAGCTTTTTGAAAATAGCTGTTTAAATCAATTGAAAATATTTTTTAAAACTATACATCTTCTTCCCAAGATGCGCAAGTGAGTTGGCTATATAGTGGCAGTTGTATGATTACAGAAGGTACATAACAGGAGCAACAAGAGCACAGTGTGAAAGGTTAAGCCACCCATCAACTTTTAATGTATAAATCTTTGCTGAAATTAAAAGGGCTATTCCAATTTACTGTGTAGTTCTTACTATGTATTTCTGGACCATTTCACCTTCTATTTCATAGCTTCCTCATCACCCAAACATGTTTTATAAGCCGAATAGAAGATGGGATGAGTAAAGCAGATGCATTTTTTTACTTCAGAGAGGGACAATCATCCCATCTGTTTCATACAAGGCTAAGAAGGATTTTTCTGAAAACTACCTACTAGGCAAATGACTGCTTCACTTTTTTTCACTTTTGACTGCATATCCACTTCAAATTCAGAATGCTTTTCTTTCAACATGTTTTCCCTTAAGGTGTTTACAGATGTGAATATGTAATCGATGCTAATAATTACACAGTATATTCTTTTCATAGAAATTTTGTGAAGAACCAGCAAGCATTCTTCCAAAAGTGAAAGTGTTAGACGTAGACAACACCATAAATTCTATTTTACCCAGTTCTTTCTTCCCAAGCCTGTCACACTTCCAATAAAGGAAAAAGTGCCTTAGTGCTGATGAAATGTTTTGTTTTACTGAAAAGAGAAACAAAACAAACCCAGTTACCATATACTATTCCCAACAAGACAAACTGCTCCTAAATTGGGTCAGATATTTCAAATATAATAAAATGTTTGGATACTTACTGTCTACTATTTCAGAAGGCTCCTACAGAACCCCTAGAACTGCTTCTACTTTGTATCCTCAGAGAAATTTGTAAAATGATATTGAAGTGCCCCTTCACATAAGATACCAGTTATAAGAAAGATCTTTCTCCAGACTATTCTGCACATGACTCCATGACATCTAAGTCCTTTTTTTTCACCTTTACAGGTCTGGAAACATAATTCTTATGTCTGACTACAATAGAACAACATCTCAGATGTGGATAACTGAAAATTTAGATACTTGGAAACTTTTTTTCTAGTCTCCATCCTGCACATCCTCTCTAAAGTTTATCTTTTGGGGCTCTACTTCTGCCACAAGATTTTTCAGAAAAATATGCTTGTTTACAAGTTGTCTCATTCAGTCTGTTTAAAATTCAGGTTGGTATTTTGGGGGTTTGTTTGCTGTTGGTTTTTGTTTGTTTATTTATTAAAGTAGCATTACAGAGACATTGACTAAACTCAGAAATATTGCACTGAAAAATGAAAATAATTTTGAAGAATCAAAATGCATTGGGAAATTGAAATCACCACACTTTTCCAATTAACGTATTTCACAAATTAGGAAAAAAGTTTTCATTTATGGACGTTAGACTTGCCCATATTTTGTATTGGTTTTATTTTATCTTGAAAAATTAACAACCAGGTTTTTCTTACAGAGAAGTTATGTTTTCCTATATGCATATTAAAACTCTTACTTAGCTAGTCATATTTAAGTAAATATTATCTTTTTTTTACTGCCTGTCAATCTTTCTTTAAAGCTGTTTTTTCTCTAATAGATAACAGACTCCATGAAAACGTCTATCTGTTTATTTATGAGCTTACTGAGCCTCTCATCTTTTGCAGAACAGAAGCTTTCACCTTTGTTTTTTCTGGCATTTTTTTCCCCTTTCTTACCCTAGTCAAATATTCTTTTTACTAAGTGGTCCTCAATCTGTGCATTTTTCTTAAACACCACTACATCACTTTGGGGAGAGCATGATAACTTTGTCACAATCAGCAGTTAGGAATCATGAGGAAAAATCATCAAATTACCTGAATATTTTAAATGAACAAGCTTAACATGCCTGAAATTTTGCATTAACCTTCCTATTACGGCATAAATCAACACAGAAAAAATAAGATGGGAAGTATGGTCTTCTGGCTTCTCATCTTTAACAGTGTCTATGAAAACAGAAATACTGATCACATAAAACACTGCTCATTTCATTTTGAAGATATATGGGTTCCTTTACAACTATGTTAGAACACAAGACATTTAAAAGCAATGACATTTTTTTCATTGTAAACTTGACTGAAATCCATCTGGGGCCAATGAATGCGTTTAGTTGGGCTTTAATATGCCTAGGATGAGACTTTGAAAGAGGAAAGTCAGGTACATAAAAGAAGTTAAAATTTTTCAAAGATACTCTTCAAATGTAAAAATGCATGACAGAAAATAAGGGAATAAAATTATTCCTTTATGGTTGTGAAGAAACCATTGACATTTACATGCTTACTTGTGCAACCTTAATATCGCCATCACAGTTTCGGTATTCAGTTTCATAATTTTTTTGCTTTCATGTAAGAATTTCAATGCCTTTATAAGAGAGTATACCAGTCATCCTGTACTGAGAAGTAGATCATCCACATAACTGGAAACTTGAAGTGGTTTTATTAAAGAATATGTTCTTTCTGAAGAAGACCAGTTAAATCCAACTCCTAAGACTTAGGAAGCAGATTTTTAAGATCTTGGCTCTTTGCTGTCCCTTCAAGTGCAACTACATATACCTTTCTATGCATACATAAAAGATGATCATGCTGAGTAAAACTAAAGATCTATCTGGCACAGCATCCTGTCTGAAATGGACAACAAAACATGCTGAGGGAAAGAATATACAAAACTGACAAATATGGATTCTCAGGTTCTGTGAGCTAGTGGTTTAAGAAGTATATTTAATATCTTTTTTTCTCACTTTTGTGTTCTAAAACCTTTTTCAAAAATGAATTTTTATCATTAACTATATATTGTATGAAAAATATTTATTTTTCCTGTTATAAGCAACTTGCATGATAAAACAGGGATATCCTGATGCATATAGTCAATCAATTTTAACACTTATGTGCAGATGCTAGTATTTGGAAATGCTTGTGCAGGTGTATGTATATGGAAGGTTGGGCCAATTCCCCACTGGAAAACAAGCCCTAAATGTTCATTTTTAAGTGACTGCTCTGTTGTAAACTCAGATATACATAAAAAAGAGAAGATTTATTGGCAGTCTTGTTATGTTCCTGTCTTACAGAAACTGACTGAAATGGTGATGATACCTAGGGAAGCAACAGAAACACTCATGGCTATTTTTTCACTAAATATATGGATGCTAGTCCAATTACGTTAGTGAGAATTACGTGTATATATTGAGAGGGAAATAAATCAGCCTGCAAAGTACTGAAAGTGTGCAGGTGTTTCCACTTTTAATTTTTTCTCATTAAATTGCTCATTTGTAATTTCCCCATGTATTCATTTCCCTTAGAGCTTTCAGCTGAACATTTTTGCACACCAAACCCTTAGAAGCATTTCTGACAACTTGATTCTCTGGTGCATAGTCTGTATTCCAAAAGAAAAAGAAAAGTGAAAGAGAAAAGAAAAGGAAAAGGAAAAAGGAAAAGGAAAAAGAAAAAGGAAAAGAAAAGAAAAAAGAAAATGAAAGAGAAAGAGAGAAAGAAAAAGAAAAAAAGTAAAAGGAAAAGAAGAAATGGAAAAGGAAAAGAAAGAGAAAAAGAAAAAAAGAAAAAGGAAAAGAAAAAGAGAAAGAGAAAAGAAAAAGAAATAGAAAAAGGTAAAAGCAACAGTGTGAAGCAATCTAAAGAACAAATGCTGGATCTCAGTATTACAATCTGCAACATTTTGTGGGGTGATTGAAAGTTCCGGTGGCTAAAAATTTCATACGAAAAAAAATCTGAAAGATGGAGACTTTTCCGTAGTTTGAAGGGTCAAATGGAGGCTGAGCAATATCAAATAATCTGAATAACTGAATAACATACTAGAGTTATGTTTTGAAATCTTATTCAGAGGGAAGAAATTATATATGTATACGTGTAGAGGACACTTCCCCACAAGTGGGCAAGAGCCTGTGCCCTTCATAAATGTAATCTTCTCCTGTTTAACCAGAATTCTGAAAAGACTCAGTTCAAAGATTTCCAAATAGTGCTAGTTTTACCAGTGGAGGGACATGATTTGCTTCAACTTAGTTTGCAGAAGAATTCTCTCTCTCTTGATATCAGGTGCTAAATGCCTCCACACGTGCAGTTACTTCTGAACAACTGTTCTCTGCAAGGACTGCCTATATCCAGCAATAGCATGCTTGCAGCTGGGTCCCTGACCCAGAGCATGTGCTGTGCCTAGTGCAAGAATCCAAATAGCGTCACTGTGAGCAGACAATATAGACCAAGAAGGAAGGAGATAACCATGATTAGGTTGAGAGGACAGAGTTATGACCCAGCACCCAAAAAATGCTTGATAACATCTTTAAGAGAACGATATGTGCCAAGAAATGCCTAGTCTGCCCAGAACACAGACTTTCTGCTACTACTGTAATTATTCTCACCCACAACTTTCTCTGCCAGTGGTATCAGTGTATCTGAAATTAAGTAAAATTGTTCTGATCTGCCAAATGTTGATATTGACTCCTTTATCACTATCTCAGCAGAAGTGCAGAAACTTCTTGTCTTAATTTTAAAAATCCCTCAAAGCCTCTCATCTTTCATTTAGTATCAGAAAATAATTTGAGTTCTATATTACAGCCCTATGACCCTCTAGGTGTTGCCTGCTAACTGAATTTTCAAACAAGAGTGATGATATTTAGTCTCCAGTACAAGCATATTTTGCACTTCACACTTTTGCCCATATTGGACTTAACAGGAACGATGCCACACCATAAGTCTCAGGCATATGGCAGAATTCCCATCTTTTTCTCTTCAAATCAAGCTTGGAAGCATTGCTTAAAGACATGATTTCTTACAAGCAGAATTTTTTATCTGTTTACATTCAAGGTGAGACTAGTTGGTCATTTTAGGCCTTTAACTGTTAATTTAGCAATGTTTTAGTGTGACATAAGTTTATGAACTTACTTTTTTTTTGCAAAATATTAATCTTCATGTAAAAATTATATTTCTTCTATAAATTTTCATATTATAAGTTTTCAATATCAATATTTCACTGAAAAAGCAGTAACAAACTGATATGGCAACAATATTGAGAACAAAATATCATATTGGGCTTCCACACTCAAAGAATACACTGCATTTTTAAAATATTCTTCTAAGTCACTAAACATGACAAATACTTCCACAAACAGAAAAATATTCTGTCATATTACTACACTGTCTACTTAGAATTGTGTGCCTCTGCAAGCTGTTAAATAGGTAATCAGCAAAATAATTTTTTAAGCAACTTACTGCAGCACTGAATATTAAAGTATCAATATTAGATTGATAAATTAAGAAATTGAGAACAATTTGTATTGCTATTAATATAAAACACAGCACCAACTAGTTCTTAGATAATGCTTATACAATAATTGTAATCTACATTACTATTAGATTTCATAATTTCAAAATTTATTGGGTTTAAATTTTTTGTTTGTTTTGTGTTGTGGTTTTTTAAAAAAATAATTTATATATTTTCCTTGCTAATCAGTTATTGGCAGAAATAAAGACTAGAGTAAGTTCAAAAATTACAGAAAATCATACTAACCTAGGCTGTTGATTTTTTGTCAAAGTCAACAACGTCAGCATTACAGCCATTTTGTCATATTAGTTTCACTGGTAGGATGGTGAAATTAGAATGTGATGAAGAAGTCTATTAATGGACAATTGCAGTCCATAGAAGTGCAAAGTAGAGAAATGTTTAGTTAAACAATCATTTTATTATTTCAACTTCTGTCCTTATTTCTGTGACAATTATATCCTTCGTCCATATTTCATATTTGTACAACCAAAAGATGGCAGTGCTTCATCAACAATTCCTACAAAGTTGAAGTTTATCCTTAGGTCATCATTTACAATATGTGAAAGCTTTAAGAAAATGCACAGTATTGCAAGATATCCAGTCTCTCTCTCTCTCTCTGATCAAATTTCAAAGGGAATGCAAGGGGTTCCAGTTTATTTTTAAGGTGTTTTGGTTCTCTGACACCTTACAAAGCTTACTTGGTTAATATTCTCTGTCTCACTTAACAAACAAAATTTTGCAGGATACTTACTAAATATAGATCAGTTATGTCAGTTTCTCCTATTCTAAGATTTAACAAACTTTGGCAATTCTATATCTGGCAGTGACTCATTACCATACTTTTATAGTTTTTCCTCAAACTCATGATATTACAACTGATACCGAATCCCTTATTTTTAAATAGAGAACAAAGACAAAAGTTTAAAAATTTGTATGAACCCAGTGATGTCATTTGTAGTTTTCTGCTCTATAGTTAAAGCATAGAAGCCAACATTTTTTCATAAAAGCCACGTCTCATATATCATGTTCTTGCCTTTTCTTTTGATGTGTTGTATTTTCCTTGGAAACTTTTTTTTTTCATGCAAAAAGTTGTTCATAACAGCTCTGCCTCAAATATTTTGACAGACTCTACGCTACTGTTGGTCAGCATGTCTGTGTCATAAACATGAGATATATCTATACTATTTACTATGACCCTAGATTTGGTTTATTTTTATGATACTTCTCAGACATACATTCTATTTAATGTAAAACATCTTTCTGTAAATAAGAAAATAATAAAATACCAAGCCATATACTTACAAATTAATGAATAGTTATGTTAGATTCAATTAAGTTGTTCTGTTCGAATTTATCAGAAAAGGATATTTACTTTTCTTCAATAATGTTTCCTGTTCTGATGGTTTTGTTACAAAGTTAATTCAGCCCTTGATATATTCTTTCTTAAAATGAGGATAATGAGACAAATGTTTTATAAATAATTTTCAATTATACTGATAAGAAAACACATATATATACAAATATACTCACAGACATAAACACAAATAGGCATGAAAATAAGTGCTACATATTATGAATAGTGTTTTTTATGTATTTCAACATCAGTACAGTATTTGTTGTGATCTCAGGCTTACATTTTAGAAATTGAGTAATCTAGTCCAATATTTGTAATCTGTTAATATCCTTAAGAAAAAACATGTATAAACATATAATTATTAGATTTCTTATTCCTTAAAGGTGAAGTATAACTTTTTGCAAGTGGTTGGTTGTTTTTTAAGAAAAACTGATAGCCCAGAAATGCTCAATGAGCTGTGCATCACAGTGTGATGTCCCTATTCCTTACTATAAATTCAATTTCTTGAACAAATACACATCTCACTCATTTGCTAATGTGACTTTATGCATGAGGGGATATGGATAGCAGCTTGAGATATCCATAATGCAGGTTCCAGGAGGTACTAAACCAGTATTTTTGAACAAAAATTAGTTTTCTGCCAGCTCACTTGCCAGTTTCTGGCAACTCACTTGGTTGGCTATCATAGACAAGCATAGACAAGCAGCTTTTGGTTATTTTGGTTGCATATCAACAGTTATATCTGCTTATCAGTCTAGATGCATTGCAGAAGTGCCTATTCTGTATCATGTAAATCCCTGTTTTTTACCCCTTGTTCTTTTAAAAGATGTATGTGCATATAAATTCAATTAAATGGAACTTTATCTGTTCAGGACAAAGTAGCTTGTTCCCAAGAAGAGCTTGCTGCTAGACATTCAGTATCTTTTATATGAACAGGGTTTTCCATTACATGGTGGTAATCTAGGGGAAAAAAAAATGGTTTGGGTTGTGTCAATTCTATTCACAGTCTTCTAAGGGGGAAAAAAAAGTAAGGGTAGAGTTACAGACAGAAGAAAGCGAAGGACCAAAAATGCCTCTGTTTCTTCAACACGCTGGTATTTAAAATGTTGCATGCTAATTGAAAAGTTTGTTTTTAGCTTGGGAAAATTTTTCTTTTACCATATGTCTGCTATAGGTAAGACCCAAACCAAACTATTCAAGCTTACTTTACTGAATTAAAGTATCTTGTAACAATACTTCTGACTCAAAAAAGCCTTCTAATTTGGAATTTTGAATCTAATTTTGAATTATAATTTTGGAATTTTGTATTTTGAATCTAATACTATAAAATCCATTTCTTCAAGTGGTATTTTCTAAATAAAAAAGGACATGATTTTGCTATTTCTGATGGCAGCAGACTCCTCCTATACTGTTTTTCCTCCTAAACTGTATTTGATCTATAACACTTTTTATCTGAGCAGGTTCTTTCTTAAGATAATGATATTCAATAACTCTCAAGATTTCTTCTGCCAGATTCAATGAATGCTAAAAAAGTCTAGATATCTATAAGCACATAGTTTGCAATCAAAATTAACTTTCCTCCTGATCTCTAGAAAGCGTAACCTTTAACTATTTCAGGTGTCACTTGGATAACGTCAGCATTTAGATATAACTTAAACACATATTTGGCCTAGGTAATAAAACATTACAAGACATATTATGAAACATTACATAATGAGATGAAAATCACTATTTACAAGCTATTTACTATAACACAACTGAATTATAATGATGTAACATATGGTAGAGGTTTGTATTTTTATTTTCTATTTATCCAGGAATGCAAGGGTAGTTTCAGAGAAAAATGAAACATATCTCACCTCTTTGCTACCATTTACGTGTACAAATGTAGCTCTTGCTCCAGTTCGCACTGTCACACACCTCTGAACATCAGACTGTACTTTTGCTTTGGTAAATGTTAACTCTTAGGACATTTTCATCTAAAAGATCCTTTTTCTTGCTCCCTCCATTCACCATATTGTCTTTTCCCACTTTTCCTGTTCTGTTATACCAAACACAGCTTGATTACCTTTTATTCCACTGGCTTCATGGCTTATTCTGTTATGCGTCTTCACTCATTAGTGCTGCTTTCTGTGTGCTCATCATGCCAATCTCTATTACAGACAGTTGAATTTTCCAGCAAGCACCTCCATGCTTTGTCTCTCACATGACAATGATAAACTGACACTTCTCAAAGAAAAAAAGAATATAATACTAGTGTAAAACTTCTTGTGAAACATAATTAAAAAGTTGTGTACAAGAAGCTATCATTAGTGCACAAGAGGTTTTACTGCCATCCAAGGAATTAGGACAAGTACTTTTTTGTAAGATAAAAAAGTGTTTTATTTGCCTAAACAATCATTTGCAGAGATGTTGGAATACTCTGTGTAATGGAAACATCTAGGCAATATAAATACAGACATATACTCTACGTACTGGGAAGCAGAGCTCGGAAGCATCCAGGCTAATGCTGCATAAAGCCAATTTGATGTTGTAGAGTTTGTGAGCTTTTAATCTGTTTGGTAGTGGCTAAAGCAGTTCTGGACTTGAGCTGATTCTAGAGAATCTGCCAGTACCCCTAGATTCAACCTAGAAGCATTGTATTTAGCCATCTACGCCACGGCATGATTATTTCCCCAAATTCTATTACTTGTAAATAGATAATCTAGTGCTGATTCTATACTGACTCTCTGGTTTTAGTGCACTGTAGTGACATAGATTTTTTTTTCCACTTCTTGTATTTGTGTCTTATTTATGCCTATAACAGTGACCCTTTTTTTTTTTTTTTCCACTATGCACAAAACAACATTGATACTCTGTGAGAATATACATACTGTAGGATGTTATGATTATAGTCTGTGCTCTGAACTATCAATCAGCTCATCAAGAGCATTATAAGACTTAAATGGAGTTATTTAATATATTTTTGAGAGTCTTTCAGCTTTTCTGGAGTATCTATTTTTAAGAACATAATAAATTCTAGTCTGAGAACCAGAATAGAAATATTTTGAAATATCTCATTTTTAAAATTTAAAATCAAGATAGATAAAAAATGAATAGCTATCACTACTAAGCTTAGAAACAAATTTTATTTAAGAATGTTTTCAATATATCTTCAGTTTTAATTAATTGAATAGTTTTATTGAAATCCATATTGCTACAAATTTATTTTCTCACTCTCTGATTGGTCCTTTCTAGGAAAAAAAGGAAAATAGCAAAAAAGTATCAAGTGCTGATACTGTTGGCATCTGGATTGCTTCAAGACTTGTTTCAAGTTGTTTTCACTCACCTAAATTACTGACTCAGTTGAGGCCATACCTCGAGTACTGTGTTCAGTTGTGGGCCCCTCACCACAAGAAGACATTGAGGCACTAAAGCATGTCCAAAGAAGGGAAACAAAGCTGGTGAAGGGTCTAGAGCATGTCTTACAAGGTGCGGCTGAGAAAACTGGGGTTGTTTATCCCGGAGAGAAGGAGGCTGAGGGGAGACCTTGTCACTCTACAACTACCAGAATGGAGGTTGTAGAGAGGAGGGGATCAATCTGTTCAACCAAATAACAAGTGACGGGACAAGAGGAAATGGCCACAAGTTGAGCCAAGGGAAGTTTAAATTAGATATTAGGAATAATCTTTACTGAAAGAGTTATCAGACATTGGAACGGGTTGCCCAGGGCAGTGGTGGAGTTCCCATCCCTGGAGGTATTTAAAAGACATATAGACATAGTGCTTCGGGATGTGGCTTAGTTAAGGAATTGTCAGTGCTAGGTTAATGATTGGACTTGATGATCATAAAGGTCTTTTCCAATCTAGGCAACTCCATTATTCTCTGTGATTCTATGACTTTACTAAGGTATTGTCTGTATAACCTCTGTGCAAAGTTACTCATTCTCACGCAGTGAGACAGTAACTGTACTGTTAAAATGCTTTTTAACCATGACCCGGTTGCTAAGGGGTGGTCTGGAAGTCTGAACAAAAACATTCTCTTTATTGGCCCTTATTTTAAGGAATATCCACACTGAGCCAAGCCCAAGTACTGGGAACATCTTTGTTAAAGATATCTTTTGTTCCATAATACATATTATTTTATGAGGAAGCCTACAGTTTTCAAACAAGTTAAAGTACTTCCATATGACATAGTTTTTAGTCTGACTGTCCACAGATAGCATGAAGGCAGGTCACATTCTTTCTTAGAATAAATATTTTAAATCAACAGCGTTATACCAGTAAACACATACTGCATAAAATTATGTCCTTAAATTACTCTAGTGTTATTAAACACATTATTTATAAATATAAATGAACACTTTAAATATTTTAAGTGTAAGCAATATCAGATACTAGTATGTTGTCTTTTCATCAGGATTATTTTAAGACAGTTCACATCAACAGAACGTACACTACCACATCTAGGAACACAAAAAACTACACATGCACAGGGTACACATGCAACCCTTCCATGTACCTTTAGTTACCTGTACAGTCTTTTCTGTGTGTTCATTTTTAGAACTTGTTCTAATCTACATTGTATGTACTATGACTATTTCTACATTAGTGACACAGATTCTGAGATTATTTTTTTTCACAGATTTTGGGAATATTTATTAACTACTTTTTGTTCAGATAAGGACATTTTTGAAAAATTCAGATAAAAATCTATCAATAATTTAAAAGGAAATAAAAGTGAATGTGATATGTATTAGATTTGACAACTGATAAACACCAAATGATTCACTATTCTAAGCATTTAGGGTCAGATTGATGAGTTTCTGAGGGTTTATATTAAAAATAAATAATTCCACTAAATTATACTACTTAGCAGTTTTTGGAAATTAAGATTTAAATATAGATGCACAAAGCTTGTGAAAAAACAATGTTATGCATCAGCTCTTAATGTCCTGTAAATCCTCTTACTCCCTTTCAGTTAACTCAGGATTTGATTTTAAAAATACAACATGGAAATATCACTCATCCTAAATACGATCAGAAATGCTCAATTATTTTTGCAGAAAATTTTTTGCTCTTTTCACTTTGAAAAATGGCTGTACTGTAAACAAATGGAATAAGGCATAGTGATATCTGAGAAATTCTAAGTAGCCAGCGATTTACTAATCCTCTTTTAAGAGTACTAAACAATGTGGGAAAAGGGAAAGAAATTGAAGAATACCATTTTTATGCACATCCAGCTCTGCCTTTCTAGATAAAAGTGTGAAGTGAGAATTGCTAAAATGAGATGAAAGTTATGAAAAGCAGCATGAATTTTATCTACCATGTGACCAATGCAAAACACATTATAGAGAAAAAATAAAAAGGTTTAATCAGTAAATATTTCCTAAAACCTAAAAAGAATTTGCCAAAAATCTTTGTAGATGGAGAAAGTTCCACTGGATATACTCCACTTTCTCTGATACATCATCCATATTATCTATCTCCAAGCATTCAATATTTTGAAAAGGCCAATGTGTCCTGTCTAACCTCACAAGGTTTCTTTCTGTTTCTTCTCATCAATCTGCTAACTTTTTTTTTTTTTTCCCCCTGGAATTTCCCAGTTTAGTTTGAAATTTTACCCACTTCTTGATGAGTGGGTA
>JAVFHW010077713.1:0-18817 GCA_032159205.1 Eurystomus glaucurus suahelicus | reverse complement strand
TCCCTTCCCTTTCTTAGAATAGGCTCCATTTTCTGTTATTTGCTTTTTATGACACTAACAACTTAGTCATGTGAAATGCAGTCTCCAAGTACTCACCAGAGCAGCTTTTTATTCTACAGTGTAAAAAGGTAGTACCTTAAATAAATGTATGAACTTTTATTGTATTGCAGATAATCACTGCCAGGTTTTTGTTATTATTTGCTAATTTCTTATAGAGCATCAAATGCAAAATTTCTCTAAGTAGTTAAATATTTTTCCATTATTAACTGACTTCTAAGAAACAAAGCATCACGTAGAAGATGGTCATGCTGTGTCACTTGTTTAGAAAATATATCTTGTGATAAGAGATCTTAACTCTCACAGTCACAAAATAATAATTTCAAGTGCCTCTTATAGAAGTTTTGAAGGCTGACAAATACATTCCAAATACAGTGTTCCATCTGTTGATCTCTTTTGTTCTGCAAAGAGTTGTTTATTCTGTTTTTAAAATGCTAGCCAGTTACAGAAATATTATGTATTTTCTTTATGGAACAATCCAGATAAAGAATTTTCTTAGTCAGAGGAATCTGAAATCTAAGAATTATTCACAGAAGAATTATCCATTGAAAAAAGCAGGAGTGGGTGGTGTAGTGGTGATGGAGAGGATGTTGCTCTATTCTATAATGTAGTGATTTAAAACCATAGCATAAAGGTAAACTTTTTGTACAATAAGTTCTACCTCTCTCTTTAAATTTGTGCTGTACAATTTTAAGACATCGAGATGCCATAATTTCAGCTTTCCCTAGGCACATTCACTACTTCCCACTTGACTTCAATTTTCCCCACTGGAGGGAGGGGGAAATTTTTAACACATCAATTTTTTCTGAGAATTCTAGTCATCAGCATGCAAAAGTTTTCAACAAACAGCTACTTCACAGACTACTGGCTGATTCAAAATGGTTTTTTGGTACATCTATAGTGCTTCTGACACAAGAAAAACACACTGCTGAAAGTGTTCTTACTTTCTTAAATACCTCAGACTTACACAGCTGAAAACATTCCATTTATTTTGAGTTTCTTCAATGCAAAATACACAGTCTATTTGCTTTGTCTTGTTTTAATTTAAAAAAAATAATTGAGGGAAACTATAACTTCTCTAAACTTCAGGGAAAATAAATTATACATTGTTTTCTATCTTTAATACTTTTAATTACAAATCCAAGCTGAACCAAAAACTCTGATAATTTAAAATCAGATTTTATATGTGAAAAGCTAATTTAGGTTCTGACCATAGGTGGTATTTTTATTAAAGTTCTCAACTCTGTGTTGAATGCCTGAGTCTGGAGAAGTCAGCTACTTTTATATAAAGCTATTGGTTACAAAGTAGTGTCTGAAATAGGCGTAATAGCAGCGGTCAGCCAAACAAAATGTGGTACAGTACTTCATATGATGATTCTTTAATTCACGGTAATGCAAAGTGGTTTTATGTGTTTGTTTTTAAAGGGATTTATCTGTGTGGAGTTCCTAAGCCACAAAAAACATTTACATCTCAACATGAGGATTCTGTCTCAGCATACTGCGTCAATCAACACGAGTATGCTAATATTAACATTTTGTGTATCTGACAGATGCTCCTGCATTCTATTCTAGAGGTGAGGTACCTAGAAGCTATGCATTTCAGTGTTTGATTTACATGTATCAAAGTCCTTTGGATTAACCTTTAACTTCCTTGTAAAGCACACAGACCTACAGTTAAGAACTGTAGAAAAACTGTGTAGAACTATGATATGTTATTATTATTTTACCTGATTGTGGTTAAAATATTTTAATTATGTGTATGTATGCTCACCTACATTGGACTAATAGTGTAAAATAAAAAACTTATGTGTTTAAATCCCACAGACTTTCTAGTAACTGACATGCAATAAGGTAAACAATAATCAAATAACTTATACACATATATGGACAAGGAGATTTTGTTAATGATTCATTTTCTAATATTTTAGTAAGTGTGTCATGAAACCTTATTTTAAGAGTTCTATTTAAATGTCTTTTTTTACAGTATTTTTTGGGCACAGGAGGAAACAAGAGGAGAGGAAAAGTCTTGAAAATATTGTAAAACAAATATGTAGAGATAAAATACAGGGCAGAATTTTACTACCTGTAACTGCCTCATAATTTTTTCAAACTTTTGCAATTTTTACCGCATGAATTTTGAATGAAGGATGTTCTTTCAAACAGTAGCACAGTAATAGTAACAATTGGGAATAATATTTTTTTTAGGTGCACGTGACAACTGTGCAAAAATATTATAAAATTATAATTTCTTCAGATTTTTATGCCTCATAGATTTATACTTGGGATTTGAGTACCAGTAAAAACATTATCTCAAAGCTTGAATGATCTGAGTGGTTTTCCTTTTTTTCTTTTTTTGTAGGGTTTATTATTGTTTTATGGTGATTTCAAAAAATACTTAAAAACACTTAAACCACCCTTGTGCTGCAGTTCATCTCTTCTAGGGTTTCTTTCTGCTATGTCTCACTGAAAAACTCATAACACATGCTGTCTTGCAAACTGCAAATCCATCCAGTCATCTGCATTTCTGAAGAGCAGGGATGACCTGGAGGTGGTCATGGATATCAGTGAAATCTGCAAATCCTTGATAGCGCTGCCAAGAATGCAAACAAGGTAGCTAGTTACTGCTGCTTAAAAAGAGCAGCTAAAGGTGTCCTGTGATCTAGAGTGCAACAACCAGTTCAACCCAGCCAAAAAACCCATGAATGTTCTTTGTTCAGTACCTATCACAATCAGAACAGTAAGACAAAAACAATAAGCTGCCTTGCCTATTTCCGCCTTTCTCAGATTTTCATGTATTTTTTGTTCTTTTTCTTCTTCTTTCTCAGCTTTCTATCTAAATGGTAGTAAACTGTTTCAGTTTCTTAAATTTATCAAGCCATTAGCTTAAAAATTCTCTGTGTAATTTGTCACATAGTTAGTCATCATTATTTACATGCACACCTGTCATGCCAGGGCTCAGCTCTACAATGAAGATTTACTATTACTTTGAGCATTTTTTTTAAATATGAATCTGAGCTCTCAACCATTTGAGACCTAAGAAATATATAAATACAATATTAAAATACCTGAACCTATATTTCATGCTTTGCTACAGGTTTTATAGCATCTGTGTGTCTGAGGTACAACTGGATTCTTACACTCTAATGAACTACTAACTAAAAAACTGATAAAAGCTGTCCATTGAACAACAAAAGGAAGGAAGATATAACAAGCTCAGCTATCCAGGAGACAATAAGCTGTCAGAAGTAGATTATTTGGCCAACATGCATAGTTTCTGTGCCTGATAGTGTTGCTAATTTTCATGATCTTTAGCAAGTCACTTTCCTGCTTTCTTATCTCTCTTTCCCTTTTAACTTTAGCCTATACTAGCTGTAAAAATTTTAGGGTAAGGAGTATGTTTTACCTCATATAACATGTAAACTCATAGAATTATGCTGGTCTGAGCTTTGGGGGGATTTTAATTTTTTTTTTCCTTGTCATAGTCTCTAAAACTAATTAACCATGCAAGTTCTAAAAAAAGGGATCTTGGTTCCATGGGGACACAATTTCTCTTAAAGAGCAGTGAGGATCACAAGCCAGGAGTTTGTAGACTTGTGGCTGAAATATGTGTGTAGGATACAGAACACTGAAATCATAACAGTGGCCTAAATAAGACTAAGCATTAAGTTGAAACTAGATTTATTATATCTTCAGCGAGCTCCCTGTTTATTTGACCATTCTTGTGTCCCTTACTCCATTAAAAAGTCTGTAAGTATCTTTGAAATATCTTGGTCTGATACAGATGTCAAGTAAGGATTTTTCCACTTTTATCTACAGATACTTGTCAAACAGGAAAATTGATGTCATGCAGGTTTAGTGCTACTTTCTGCTAAAATAATTGCATGGAACCTCCAAATACTACTCTGACACAAATAAAGTAATGATAATTATTTTTATGCACAGGAACAGGGTAATTTCTCCTTGCCTTTAAAAAATTTCTAAATGAAATTATCTTTGTAAATCTAAAGTCTTTATATATGTATTACTGTAATACAAGCCTGTTCAGAAGTAATTTCAATGTCAAATAGTGGCCTATGTCAGCTATCTATCAGGGAATAATAATTTTTCTTCAGATCAACTTCATCTTTATTTCAATCTGAGTTATGGTGATTGAAAAGGAAGTTTTGGTTTGCTTTCAGAGTAAATTTTTCTGAGAAGAGGTAGGCTGGATACTGAATAGGAACAGTCAACTCAATATGAGTAAACAAAGAATAAAAATTTCTAACAGGTTTCTAACATCAATGTGAAAAAAAGTATACTAGATTTTACTTGATTTGCTCTCACCCTTTATTTCTTCCTTCACTCTTCATCTACTTTGTGAATGTACTGATGGCGCAGGTTTGGGAACTTTTCCACACATTCTCCTGTGCTGCCTTAGCAACTTGCTACTGCAGTGGATAAAAATTTTGTTCTCTGGAATTGATGAGGACAGGAGTAATTTGGTCACTGAAACTCTTCTTTCTTATTCATGCTTTTTCACTCTCATTATCCTACTTATCAAGAAGGATTTTGACACAAGAGATAATGAATCCATTCCTGCTGCGTTATTAATTTTAAGTTAGATATTAAAAAACAGTTCCTCTGAAGGAAGTAGAGTATACAATTCATACTAGTGGATTGCATTATTTCTGATTATGTATATATAAAAAGAGATGGCCTTTATCAGCTCCTGTGTTGATATGATGTAATTGCGCACATGTGCTCACATGTAAATATGGCTCCAGTTGCTGGAGAAACCATTAGGTAATAATCTTGCTTTAGCAATTACCTTCAGCTTTTTTGCCTGCTAGCTGTGCATTTCACCAGCCTTGCAATTCCATTTAATTATGTTTTATTACCAGCTTTTGGCACCATTTGCTATAAATTAGAGTCAAACTAGTAAAGAGCAGTCACCAAAGCTGGGGAGAAAACACACAGCTTAAAATATTTGCATCCCTCACCCCTGTTTTTGGCAATAGGAAGCCCTTTCACTTAGAGTCCAGCTCTTATGCTAACTTTTCTAAGCCTTTCACTTTTTAATCTGTTCATTAATTTATTTAACAAAAAAAATTGTAAGTGACTGTAGTCTGTATAGTCCACCTTAAAGTAAATTACTGGCATTTTTATTAGATAAATGTATGACTTTCATGCAGGTTTGACTGATAAATGGATCATTTCTTCAAAAAGAAGTAACTTCAAAAGCTGAAAAGAATAGCAGATTAAAAGAAGGTCATTTCATTTGACTTCTCTCAGCAGAAAAACAACCTGAAATATTTGCTTCAAGCAGTTCATTACAACTACCTCTGAAACCCAGAACAAGAGTAAAAATGCATAGATTACCTTGATTGCTACTCCTCCCACCCCAATTAACAATTTTGCAATGGGATAAGCTGGCAGTATTCTCCTCAGCTTCAAAGAGTGATGACTAAGATCACCTGGGAACACAGTTTGCTTTTGTAGTAATGGGTGGTGATACAGATGTATACTAGCAATTGTTTGTGTGGATTGCACTGAGTTTACCCTCAGGAAACTGTATGTGACAAGCACTGATATCTCACTTGGACACATGATACTCAGATGTGCAGAGAATCCTGATCCACTTCTGTAAGTGCTATATCATTTTCATACCTGCTCCCTCTACATCCTTGCCTTCCCCAGTGTATTTCTTTTGCGGCTCACCAAAGTAGAGACAGTTTTGTCACAAACAAGATATGTATCTGCTCCTTGTAAAGACTCTCAACTATTTACCTAATAATAGCATTGATACCAATACATAAATTAAAATTCAGTATTTTTAATGTCATTACAGTCAATGGGATTACATGTTAATGTTTTAATAGTTTACTAATTTGCATTAAAAGTTGCATTTCACTGGTTTTGCTTCTGGGTTGGTTTGTTGGTTTTTTGGGGGGGAGAGGGGAGATTTTTTGTGGTTTGGTTTGTTTTCCAAAAATGGCAAATCATTGCTCCCAAATGACATTGATGAGACTTCTGCAGGGATAGACTCACAGACTTTGGTTGGAGATTTCAATACTATGAAAACTACTTGATAAGCCTGTTATCCTTTGTAGAAGCTACCCATAAAGCCTAGCTGACTTCTTGCTTCCATATCAAAAAGGACACCTTTAGACTTCATAGTTAGTAATTTCCCTCTAATTCTTCCGACTGGGAGTACTAGGAAGACACTATTGAATGAAGTAATATGTGTTAGTTACTAATTCCTCATGGAGATAGAAGTAGATACTTTCTCTACCTTCTGCTGACATTTCAGATCTCAAAGATCTCCTTAGGAGTGTGTAGGGATAGTATGGATCATTAGGCTGACTTAAACATCCTAGATTTCACTGTATGCAAGTGGTGGAAGACAGCAAAATCTCTGTCTTTGTATGTGCTCCTAGAATATGTTTAGCTGAAGAAAATAAGAAAATTTTTAAATGCATACCAAAATAAATTAATTTCCCCACATAGTTTTGTATTTAACGCATGATATAGATTGCTTTATTTTACTTCTCAAAATAAACAGAGTGAAGAGAGAAAAAAAATCTTGCCCAGGAAGAAGAATTAGGACTTTGAGTTTACATTTTTGTATTACCAACTCTAAGCTTCTTTTTTTTTTAAGTTAGACCAACGTACACAAGAGTAATCCGACACAATTTCATAAATCATCTCTCATTTAAATGAACAACCAGGGTTTTTTCTCAGTATGCTTAATGATTTATAATAAATAATTTTTACAACTGATGGGCTAAAATAACTAAGATACTGGCAGCTATGGTGCACTATATTCAGCACACAGAAACACAATAAAATTATAATTCAAGACTGACTGTAAGTAATTATTCCATTACTAACTTTAAAAAGAGTAGTTATGAACAAATTGTACCTCACAAAAAGAAGACACTAATTTTTAAAAATGGCTCATAAATCATATATCTCATAAATCAGGTTTCATTTATGCCATTAATATTCAAACAATTCTGTAAATAACCATAAGCTAAAACATATATTCTACGATCCATCAAGAGCTAGATATATATTGAATAAAGTAAACCCACACAGTCTACACATTTTATGTGGATAGTTATACTGTACAGCCACTGGTGTGTTGAAAGAATCTCAAAGTACTCTTTAAGTACACTGTAGTTTCTCTTGCTACGTACCAGAAATTCATTCTGGTCACTTCTGATTACTGTAACAGATTCCTTAATTTCCTGACTTTTGTGACAGCAGCTCTCCACTTGGTCCAGACTCCTTCTATCTAGGAAACACTTTATTCCCTTTTTTGACATCTGACAGTGGCTGAGGTAACCAGTCCCTCACTGTGTGTATTAGATTCCTCAATTAGGAGAACCTTGTTAGCATTCACAAAGTCATTTTGAGCTCAAAGCAGCTTACAGTCCTGTAAAAACAAAGTGTTCATACACAGCATTCATACAAACAGCTATGTTCTTTGTTTTCATGAAAGATGCAGATGAAGAAATAAAACTAACATAGCATTAAGACAGAATTGTCAAAAGTCCTTCAATTCCACCTTTGTATGTATTTAACACCATCATGACAGAGTACCCGTCTTTATGCATTCTTTGTTTCTGAGGTTACATCTTAAGAGAGAACTCTTGTATCTTAGTATATAGGCTTTATAACTGATTTGATTTTAAAGTACATCAGAGGGCCTAGAGTGTTTAAATCCTACTGAACTTGATTTCTTCTTTTTTACTAGAAGGTATAGACCGGCCACTCTTTTTCACTGCATGTCTTTGTATCTGTGAAGATGGAAATGTCTCCTTTTTTTTCATACTAGACATCAATTCTTGGACTTGACTGGCCAATTTATGACTGTTTGTGTCCAGTCTATCTTTACTGGCTCAGACACAATTACACATGAAGTACAGCCAATCTAGCCTGGGTATGCAGCAATCCTACCCCTGCACACCTCAGCTTCATAGTTCAGTTATTAATGATAGCTGTGACACCCACACAAACATTTGGTGAAAAGTATTCTTTAGCTGCTCTGGCTGAAAACTAACCATTTTGTTCTACAGGACTGTTTTCAGGCAACTCAGCTGTCTCTGAACTAACCTGCTACCCGTGCAGAAGTTCTGGCACAAGGGAAGGACAGAGTTATTCCTTGTGAATGGAACAAAGAAGAGTGTTGAAGCGGGACCAAGGGAACTCTGGCTAGATTTGGTTGAAGATGCTGTGAAACTACATTTTCATCATGCATCTGTCAGTGTGAAGCATCTCGTCTACTGAACATTGCCTCCTGTACTAGTTGTATATTTGCTAACATATTTAATACAAAAAGCTGGGTAAAATACATTTTTATCACTATTAAGACTCAGTTGATTGAGATTTACACCACTTATAGTTGACAATGTGCTTATTGTGACTGATCATTTACTACCTTTCTTTTAAGGGTACTGCATATGGTACAAAGCAGTTTATCTGTAGACACAAATGAAAAACACAGCACTTGCCTTACAGAGATTTTATTAATCAGGTTATAAGAGAAGCCTATGAAGTAGTATTCCAGAAACTGTAAATAAATTCAGAGAAACCAGTAAAGACATCTGAAAGCATTCAGCAGTTTATCAAATAATGAATTTGCACAGTTATTTAACTAGCATAGCATAGCATTTGGCTCACACATGAACAAGGATATCTTTACATATCTTTACAATGCATATGATATATTTGCATGTAAGGGGAAATTTCTTCACTTCTTTTATCAAGTCTGGGTGAAATCTGTTTATATAGACTGTGATAGCATGTTATTGCAAGACAGTGTAGTTTTTCAACTAAAAGTTCTATGACCATTGTGGTAAAAATAGTTCAAAACAAGTTCTTAAATCCTACTCATTACATAAAAGACAGCCAGTCCCCATATGCATATTGTGGCTATTGCTTACTATAATCTATTTACAGTATTTTAAATTAAATTTTATTTCCTTTATGCCTGTTAAAGTCAGTAGTTTTTTTGTGGGGTATTCTTCTGCTTTGTTTTTCCATAATGGCACAGTCAGCATTGCATGAGAGGTACAGCAACCACTTACTGTTAAACAGTGTCAATGTATGAATGCGGTAATCAGCTATGTCTGAGAAATACATGTCAAAGACAAAGGAAAGGGATTGAAAAAAAAAAGAAAAATACTATAAACAGACATAGAAGCCATGCCAGAAAAAGGAGGAAGGATTAGCCAGGAAAGAAATTGCACAGATCTGGGAATTAGAATAAGTGAAGAGCAAGCCTAGTGAGTACAAACAGAAGTTAAAAATCCTTAATGAAAGGAGTTTTGTGTGTACAGACCAAACATACTCCTTCTTGTAATCCACTTGGCCCCAGACAGGAATCTGATGTACTCTGGCAATAATATTGCTCTGTTCATTGTTCTGATATCTGAACAGCTGAAGAGAAACATGAAGTTCAAACCTTACTGACTCAACAGAAAATTAGACCTACCATGAGCAATCATCTAATATATCTGTCTTACATTAAAATACGATGTCTGTTTAGCAGGTGGACTAGGAGCTGAGTGGAAAGCTAGAGATATAATTCAGTCAAGCACTGCTCATTATGCTGATTTTTTAATTGGTTTTAAGCTTGCTCCTAGTTATCATCCTTTGTTTTGCTATAAGTCTACTCTAAGTTCATTCAAGTCATATCTAGACTTTTCATGAGTCAGTCTATTAGCACCAGGATTTTATGTGCATTTTATATTTAGATTATGGCATTAATTATTATTTGCAGGATAATGTACTTATATAAAATAGTTAACAGTACTTTCTCCACAAACTTTGAATTTTCCAGAACCTATATGTTTGATATTCACAAGTAGAGCAGTTGTCAAGTGTAGAATATTACCTCTCTTAAGATCAAAGGAGCATTCTGTAAAACACATGATAAAGATCTTTATTTCAATGAAACACATATTCAGCAATGTAAGGTATTACAATATCCAGAAGAAGCATCTTTGGAGCAAACACATGAAGTAATTTATCCTTCACAAGCACTGAATATAAATTCACACATTAAAAATACACGTCAGTAGTACAGGACCTATTAATTTTAACTTATTAATATTAATCTGAACTACAGAATGAGATCCTAAAGTAGCTAGAAAATACCAACCAGTGCACTGCTTACTACCAGGTAACTTTTTCCCCACTATGCTGTCATAACTGACAAATTGTAATTTTAATATAAATATTTCTGTCTACCTTAATGCTTAACACCTGAGTATCTTGAATTGGGAAAGAATATGAAGCAGTGCAAGCAGTCAGTTTGAATAAGACCATGTTATATTTACTTCCTGGTGTGTGTATCTTCTATTTGTATTGTTTCCCTAATTAGCTTATATATTTATTTATCACTTTATTATATTTATTTATGTTATTATAATTATATATATTTATTACCTTACCTTATTAAAACTGTACTGAATCAGCAGGGGGAGCTTCAAGACCCATGAGCCAAAATTGGTTTTGTGTTCTTCTACTGAAGGCTTAAAATGCCTGAGGGCTCCAGTGTTAAACATATTGCTCTGCTCAACGAATAGTGGCACAAAGATTTCTACAAATGTATGTTTGTTTCCAAAGCACTTGTAGGGTGCCTATAATCACCTTGTCCTTTGTAACATTGATTTTTAATATATATGGTTAGCTAGGGATATTTTATAACCCAAATGAAAAGCTCCTAGAAGTAAATATCACAAAGGATTGGATGTGAATAGTTTATGTATCCAGAAATAGAAAATAATTTGTTTAAATAAACTCAAGCTGAGCACCATAATTGATGGCTTCTTTACCCCCTGAAGTTCCATGAAATGACTATGCCTTTATATAGTAATTAAAATGTGCCAACAAGTATTTTATTGCCTCCAATGGAATTGCAAGCATTGTTCCAAAAACAAATCAGAAGCAAAGCTGCTAAATGTAGTATTATCTTCCATTGTAGTTTGTAGGCTTGTATTTAAAAAAGATGAACTGTCACATCGTACAAATGTCTCTATTAACAGTTAAGATCCTGAGATCCTCTATTCCTTTCTTACATCTTTGGTGAAAGGTAGTTAAATTCTTTTTCTTAAATAGGAAAATATCTGCTGCCTATATTGTTCCTTTTAAACCTACAAGATGCATAAGGACCACCATCTTTGTATCCTGTGGACAATATTTATTTATTAAAAAGGAAAATTCTAAACTAAATTTAAAGAAGTGCTCTGGTTAAATCTTATTTTGAAAAGAAATGTCTGGATATCAGTGTATATCATCAGAATGGTCTGGGGAAAAAAATATTTTAGAGATTAAACTGCAGTATAAAGAATTCTGGAAATAAGCAAAAAACTAAATACCCGTAGTCTATACTGATTTAGTTCTCATTTTCACCAAAAGTCTAGAAATGTCCATGTCAGCTGTTTCTTTTTCCGTGGAGCCTATAACCAACCAAAAAACAAACCAGGAAATTCAAAATTGACTCATAGATTCTTATTTTTCAGCACATGTTATTGTCCTAAGAAAAGTTTTACTTGTTAAAACATAATTGCATTTATTTTTTTAGAATTAAATAGAATTATTTTTCTTGCATACATAATAAAAGCAGAACTTCTTTTTCTTCCTGCCAATCATACAGTTCCAAACATAAAACATTTGATACCATCAGATATGTACAAATATGAAATATCTTCCACAGAAAGCACACTGAAGTTGTTAATAAGCCTAAAAATGTAAAATTCACATGCCACCTTAAATCTTTACCTTTTTTTTTTTTTAGGCAATCTTAATTATACTGTGTGCCTTCTGTTACTTCTTTGGGACCTTTCTCATGCGGTGGACATGTTGGAATGTGGCCATTAATGAAGGTAATTTTTTAATATATGCACATATTCTTAATCTGTAGAAGTAATGTTGTGTCACTACACCATTCTTCTTGCTTGTAATTTAGAGGATCATGACACAGTATCCAGCTTAAGGATGTTACACTGACATCCTCCAGTTGTTTTCAGTTAAAATATTGTACATCTTGAGTCGCTTAACAGACTCTCAAAATAGGTCTCAGAATTTGGCTCCAAATGAATTGTCATGACTTTACTGCTGACATCCCAGAACTCTAAGGATAACTCAGATGGAAGTGGAGGAACTGAACGGTTTCAGGGTCTTTTTTTAGTATGTATCAGTGTTTATCTACAACTTTGACAACAAGATCTTGGGGTATTGGTTTTTAGGCTGTTCTTGTGTAACATCACCTGTATGCTTATAAAATGTCATTGACTGCACGTACAAGAGGGAATATTCTACTGGACTGCAATAGGTTTACAGTTAGAAAATGCAACAAGAATCCTAAGCAGGATATAACTACAACTGGATTGTTGATGATGTGGTACAAACTTGATATAAGCAGAATAAGTCAGCATGGAAAGAAATGCAGAGAAATAAAATCTCTCCTTAGAGAATACAGTATTTTTGCTATCCAGATACCTAAATAAAATATGAATATTTCCTAGAAAGGTAAAAGGAAGCTTTTTATTATCAAAAATCTGTTGATTAGGTCACAGCAGAAAGAAGAATGATCATATTTAAATGTAGTTTAATTATACCGCAACTTCATTAACTTTTTATAATTACACATTTCCAAGCATAATTGACCCAGTGTGAGTCAATCTGGTCTTAATAAACATTCCCTGAGGAAAGATAAGTTCACAAATAGTTTGCCTTTATTCCAGCCTGCAATCCTACCACCTGTCTTCACTGAGGCTGAAGACGGAGAACGGGACGCTGTTCTCTCAACAGCACATACGCCAAACTTCTTGGCTTCTCTTATTTTTTGTTCTCATTCCATTTCACTTGGGATCTAAAATTCTTCTAAAGTATTCAGTAGTAGATGTTCACAAAGTTGAAACAAAGTAAAAGTGTAGTCATATCTTGTGTCTCCATCCCACATCTGTGTCACTTGTGGGGGAAGGAACAAACTTCCCCCATTGCTGTACATCATTTTATATCAAAAATAGTTTGTGCTGGTGAAGAACGAGGAACTAAAAAGGAATAATTTTGAAAGCAGGCCTAATTCAGCAACAGAATAAAAGCCTTTTCACCCTTTAGAAGAAAGGAACAATACACAGCAGCAGCAGCTCTGTTATTATAGTGCCTTTCCCATCTCTGCCTAAACTGATGTATGAGAGCTTCCAGATAGTCTATTTGGGGAAAAAAATGTTAAAGAGCTAAATTAAACTGTGACAATTGCTAAATGACTGCCTGAGATCTGAGATTTTTCACTGTCACTTTGTCCTATCTGTGAGGCTGCTTGCCATAGGCCTAAGTCCCATCTCTTGTAAGCAGCATTTATATGGCCAGAGACAGTGTGCTAGTGCGTCTTAGCCCTTAGATACCAAAAAAAACCCCAAACCTTTGCCTTTTCTTCTGCAGTGTATTTCAACACAATATGTTCTTATTTTTTAATTAAGTTCTGAATTTCATTTCTAACTACTACCTTTATAATTTTTTTGTGAAGTTCTCATGTGCAGCTGAACAATAATGCTATGTTTCTCAGTGTTTTACATTCTTTTCCACACTTTTAATCTCTGCAACTTTTCCTTCTCTCTCTGCATTCTATTTATTTAAGAAGTGCTAGTCTGTCATCCAAGAGTCTTTTTTACCATATTGTATTTGGTTTAAGTGGTAAGAGGGTGGGGGTGGGAGGGCAGATGTGCTGCAGGGCAGTTTCTGTGAGGAGAGGCCTGGGACCACCCTATGTGAGATGCAGTCAGTTCCAATTGGTTCCATCTGGTTTCAACAAACCCACCACAGGGCACAGCTGAGCCCCTCAGCCAAGCTGGTGACACCTCCGTGAAAATATGTTTAAGAAAGGGCAAAAATGCTGAACAGACGGAGGCAGATGGAACAAAAAGGGTGAGAAACACTAGAGGGAACACCACAGAGAAGGAGAGGGAGGAGCTGCTCCAGGTGCTCAAGCAGGTATTCCCCCTGCAGCCCACGAAGAAGATCATACCGAAGCAAGTTTTGCCCCTGCAGTCCATGGAGGACTATGCCATAGCAGATATCCACACTCTAGAAGACCCCACACTGGAGAAGGTGGATGGGCGCTGAAGGAAGCTACAGCCTGTGGAGAGACACGGCTCCTTGCAGGATCTAGAGATTATGGAAGACCTGTGTTGAAGCAGTTTGTTCCTGATAGACTGTGGAAAGAACCCATGCTGGACCAGTGGTAAGGATATACATTGGATCAGCTTGTGAAGGACTGTATCCCATGGGAGAGACTCCATGCTGCAGCTTGGGAAGAGCGTGAGAAGAAAGAGGGAACAGAGGCAAACTTTTATGAACTGGATGCAACTCTAATTCCCCATCCCACTGCACCACGTGAGAAGAAGTACGTAGACGAGTCAGGGGTGAGGTTGAGCCTGGGAAGAAGGTAAGAAGGCGGAGTATTCAATGGCCCAACTTTATTATATCAATGCCATGTTTTGAAGTGGCTGCTAAGGCAATGTGTCTTGCTTGTGTTTCTAGGATCAAAGGTTTCTGCAAGAACTAACACTACAAGCAGAAGATTGTTTATGCTATTGCTGTGCTTTTCTCATTTTGTGTATTTCTTTACACAGTTTTCTTATCCTTTGTCTTCTGAAGAACCTGGTCAGACTTCTCACTAGAAAACAAACAAAAAAAAATCTGATTCATATCACTCACTCTCTACTTCTCTCATTCTACCTTCCAACCTTCTATTTTCTTTCTTCCTGTGTCTATGCTTTCCCTGTATCTTTCATGAAAAATTTTCAAGAGCTTCAATGGTGGTTGTTACTATGGACATACTGTCTACTCTCAAAACAATGAACTATTTTGTAACGTTTCTAGCTGTTTACTATTTGATAAGATTAGCCCCAAGTTAGAATCCTCGATGTTGTAACCTATTTATTTCTTTAAAATTAAGAACAAGTGTAAAATTAAGCAAAAGTTCCATAGGTTAAAATCTCTTACAACAGAGATTACCACAAAAGCGACAAAATTTGCTGATTTTTGAAAGATTATCTGAAACACTTAGAACACTGGAAAGTTTCATATACTTATGCAGTTCTTAAAAAGCTCTTTTCCCTTCTCTTTTCTTAAAGGGAACTGTTTCCTGAACCTCTGATTGAATTTACTGACAATACCTAAGCATAGAGAGGGGAAATTGAAAAGACGTATTAAAACATTTTCTTACTGTACTGAGTGCAAAATAATACAGTCACCAGAAATAAAATTATTCTAAAATACACACTGGAAGCAGGAGTCTAATCTAGAATCGAGAAGGGAAAGCAATAGTTCTTGATTTTCTGCATTATAAATAAAATAACCATCTGAAGATGTATGGTCCATTATGTTGCTAAAAATTAATCTGTCTCAGCCACATGGTAGAGGGAAGCATGGAAGCCCTCATACAGATGTAAAATGGATTTAGCATGTTCATACACTGAAATAGAGCACTTTGCACGTGTTTGTTCCCAAAAGCAACATAGTTAATGCAGTGCCATACCAATACTGATGAACTGTGCTGCAAATAGTACTGGAATTAGCACAGTCTGTGCTGGCTTCAATATCATTTTATTTCTCTGCATTGTACATATTTTTCTTTTAACAGATCAAGCTAACCTAGTTCAAGATCAAAGACAGCAGAAAATAAAATTGGCTCTGTGTAAAAATGTGCAGTCACTTATCTGATTGTGAAGTTAACAGCAAAGAAATTACAATTTATCTCCTCGGAGTTAGTAAGCATAAGAATGTATGCAAACTACCCATCTTTTGAGTCAGTTCACCTCCCTTTAATTACGCTATAGAATTGAGCCCAGGAAAGTCTATAGATCCGTTTACACTCAAACTCAAGCCTCATTCAGAAAATCACTTCGCTAAACTGCTAAACCAAAGCAAGGAGTCCCATAATCCCAGGTCCTGAAATGCTCCAGAGCCCTTAGAGATGTACATTACTCTGTTTTGGATCAGTGTGAATGAATTAGCCTAAAAGGCTCATTGATTTCATAGAATTATCATTTTTGAGTTGTTACCGGTGTTTCTGCATGTTTCTCCCTTTTACTCAACTGTTGCCATGCTCCTTCAGTTTTGGTAAAAAAAATAATAATAAAAAAAAAATCATCAATCTCTGTCACCTCCAACTTCTGGATTGTAAAACAGTGACAATAGAAGTGGGAAACAAATACACAATAGACTTACAGTATTTAAAAGATTCCAATAAGCACTTTTATCTTATTAGTGATGGGTTGACCTTGGCCAGCTGTTAGATGCCCACACAGCGGCTTCCTCACTCCCCCTCCTTAACAAGCTGGGGAAGAAAATAAGATGAAAAAGCTTGTAAATTGAGAAAAATACAGAGAGATCACTTACCAATTACCATCACAGGCAAAACAAACCCAACTTGGTGTAAAATAGTTCAATTTATTACAATTAAATTAGATTTGGATAATGGGAAACAAAAACATTAAACAACACCTTTCCTCCACACTTCTCCCTTCTTCCTAAGACCAGCTTCACTCTTTTGTTCCCAGCACTTCTAGCTTTCCTCTCAAAATCATGTCAAAGGAGGGGGAATTGCAGGTTGTGATCAGTACATAATGGTTTCTCTCTGCCACTGCTTCATCCTCACGCTTTCCATCTGTTCCAGTATGGGTCCTTTCCATGGGTACATTTTTTCAGGAAAAATGGCTCAAGCACAAGCTCTCCATGAGCCACAATCCATCAGGGCATGTGCATCTGCTCCAGCATGGTCCTCCCCACAGTCTGTAGGAAAATACCTACTCCGCCATGACTGGTTCCATTGGCTGCAGGACAACCTCTGCTTTTCTGCCTGCACCTTTCCTTCCCCTCCACCACCCCTAATTCAAGAAAGATATATATAGACTGGGGATGTTCCAAAGGAGAACCATGGAGATGATCAAAGGGCTGGAGAACTTGCCCTGTGAGGAAAACTGAAGGAGTTAGGTCTTTTCTCCCTGGAGAAGAGAAGACTTAGGGAACCTCATCACAGTATTTCAGCACTTAAAGGGTGGCTACAAAGGACAAAAGCTCTCTCTTCACATAGAGCCACATGGCGAATACAAGGGACAAAGGGTACAAGTTGCACTGGGATATTTCGCCTCGACATAAGAAAGAAATGTTTACAGTGAGAACAGTCATTCATTGGAACAGCTTTCCCAAGGATGTGGTAGAGTCCCCATTGCTGGGGATTTTAGACAGGCAATTGGACAGAGTGCTAGATAATCTCATTTAGGCTTTCTTTCCCACAAAAGGCTGGACCAGGTGATCTTTCAAGGTCCCTTCCAACCTGGGCTATTATATGGTTCCATGATTCTAAGATGACTGATCTCTAAAAAACAGCTGATCATCAGCTGATAGTAAAAAAAATTCCAAATTTCTCACTATAACCCTTTAATAATTATATATTTGGATAATTACTGTTCTTCTGACATTATGTTGATAACTACGGTTTCAACTCTGTCAGCAGTTTGTTAATGTAGCAAACAGGTAAAACATTAGTAATGGTGCATGACAGACACTAAGCTCTTGTAGGTGTTGCTTTGTATGAGATGGGATTCCCTAGCAATATGCAGGACCACTCTGTTGCACTTGACTAAATTCACCGTTTTAATGGAGACATTTGAGCCAGAAAGTGCATTTTCAAAGTGTTTAGCAATGAACAGCCTCAACTTCTGATGGTGGTGACATACAAAGGGAGCTAAGGCATCTCCTCAGAATCGTTCACTGTGAGTGACCTGCCCTTTTCTATCTACTCTGCAGAAATGAAGAGTGGGAGTCTTTCAGCTATCTCCACCAGAATTAACTGAGACTGGTCCATTACCTTTACACCTGTTTGATTCAGAAAACTGTAAGTCAGGTGTTGTTTAGACGATTATTTTATTTTAATTGGGAGAACTATAATTGGTAACTTTTAACAAATTGATGTATAGGTGCTGCTTCTGAAATTTAACAGTAGTGTTTGTAACAAATATTTGAAGAAGTAACCTTACATGAGAGTCACAGACAATACCACAGGTATATGAAGAAGACACCAATTTTGTGGATATTATTACAGAAAAGGTAAAATATAAGTGAATCAGAATTTCACATTTATGTGTAGTAAGACTGGATGAGAGGGAAGACCTATATTTATTTCAAAAAGATTTGAGGGAGAGTGAACTGGACAAGTGAAGTGTAAGATATTTACAAAACACGTTAAAGAAAACTATACAATCTGCACCTAAAACTGAAGTTCAAACTCAAAAACCAGAAGAAAGCTAATGTCATATTTTTAAGGACAGTTCTTGAGACTTAATTTCTAAGAAAGCAAATCCTCTGTTTCAGGGAGAAAACACTATATTTTTCCCAGTCAATGCCAAAGTTTTACACAATGCATTTTGCTTACAGTACAGTTAAAACTTCAGCATTTCCTTAACTGGAATTTTTTCCAAGGTTAGCTGCATCTAACAGAGTCTCCCTGCACGTCTAATAATAAAGGTGATTGTCTTAGTGCATAATGATTTCTAGAGTACAAATAACCTGATGCTACAAGCAAAATAGTTATACACTAAGATCAGTAATGAGCAAAAAATAGCAGAGAGAAAACTCAGATATCTGAGAAAACTCAGATAGCAAGAGTGAAAACTGGTGGCTTAACTCCCTCTCTGAAATGCTTATATATCAATGCACGGAGTATGGGAAATAAGCAGGAGGAGTTGGAGATCTGCCTTAGATT
>JAVFHW010077712.1:23017-43871 GCA_032159205.1 Eurystomus glaucurus suahelicus | reverse complement strand
AACTCGCGATTGCCACCCATTGTACATTATTTCCTCTCCCTTACTCGCTATTTCTTCTTTTTAGGAAAGATAAAAACAGCTGCCCTTGTCCAAGCAAGAGAAGGACACAAGACTTTCGGCATCCAGTCAAAGCAAGTGAATCATGTTTGCACTCGACTCATTATTAATCTAGGGCTGAAACTCGTCTGGCAAAATGATTTGACCAAGTGTTGAACAGTGAGTAAATTTAGGAAGTTCCTCAAAACACTTGAGCACGTAAAGGGAAAAGACATTTAATAAATGGCCCCTCATAAACATTTCACCCAGCTGCATTATCAGACATGATAAAGTAACACAAGAGCCTGATCTCTCTCCACCCAGCTCATTGCTTGGTGCGTAATAAGAGCTAGGTGTGCTGCAGGTGGGAAAAGAGGATTTTTCATTCTCCTGGCCCTGACTCAATAAAACCAGAGAATAGGACTTATACCGGCATATAGCACATAAGCATCTTACATTTAGATGTAATCACAGAACGGTTTGGGTTGGAAGGACCTTAAAGATCATCTAGTTCCAAACCCTGCCGTGGGCAGGGACACCTCCCACTAGATCAGGTTGCTCAAGGCCCCATCCAACCTGGCCTTGAACACTTCCAGTGATGGGAGCATCCCAACTTCCCTGGGCAACCTGTGCCAGTGTCTCACCGCTCTCATAATGAAGAACTTCTTCCTTACATCTAACTCTACCCTCTTCCAGTTTGAAGCCATTACCCTTCAGGTTATAGCCGCGAGTGGGCACCAGACCCTGCCCAAATTGCTCAGAAGCTGAGTAAGTAAGAAAGGCAAAGGGAGAAGTTGCCAGGTGAGGAGCTAAGGCACACACAGCAGCTCAATGTTTTCAGCAAAATCTAAGGCAGATTTGGGAGTCCTGGACCCAGACCCTCACCATTATGACAGGAGCACTGATCACAAGGGCCCTGCCAGCTGCCTGGTCCCCTGCAGCCATCTACTGAGAACATCCCTGCAGGTGCTGCTGGGTCTACAGACCCCTGCTAGCCCTTTCTGTCTATAGGAAAGCTTAATGACCAAATAAACACATAGATTTGCTCTGGGTGGGGAAAGCTGAGCTGTAAACATCTTGCTGATAGGTGGGGAGGGATCATAAAGCCTGAAGAGCCAAACCATTCTCTAAACTGCGACCAATTCATGTCACAGCTAGACTCTTTTTCCCCAAAAGTAAAAGGGGCACTAGATTAAATTCATCCAGGTATTAGAGGAATCTCAGCTCTGCTATAGATAAAACCAAGCATCACCGTCTGGTTTTAGGTGGACTATTCTAAGTACTCCTAAGCCAGCATGCCTCAGCATCCCATCATCATCTCTGCTGAGCATGCCAAGGTTAGCAAGCCAAATTTGTGGTGACTGTGCAGGAGAGGACCAGAGCCAAGACCCCCTGAAAACAACCAGACAATAGTTCCTCTGTCTGAAACGTACTGCAGTCAAGGTCTGAACTTGTGCCTTTGTTGAAGATGCTGTGGACAATCTGAGTGTATTTAGCTCAATATAGAGGAATTAAAAGAAGGCTGAAGGTTGGTATAGATAAGGTCAGACAGGCCAGGGAGGTCTTCCTGGCTTTAAAGCCTATGGACTTATAGGAATCAGGTATGAAGCAACTTAAGAGAACACAGTGCTGCCTGTTCCATCACTCTTGGTGGGAGATGCTCAGACAAAGACAATATTAGTCTGTGCTGAATGCTTTCAAATGCCTTGTTTCTTGAACCCTCCCTGAGATTCAGGCTATCTGAGCATACAGAGCAGCAATTCTGGAGGAAGGCAGAGTTAAGGTTATTTTGACAGTGTAGCACAAACCTTTATATTTCCCCCTTTCCAGAAGTTTAAATTTGCATTCCTTTTTCATATCCTACTGAGGATTAATCCTCTATGCATTCTGGAACAATACGAGACACCATTAGGCAATGTTAACTTTGTGCTGAAGTTTTTGGCATAAGATGCTGTATGCTCTAATCTATTTGCAAATCAAAAGCCAATGCTTTGCACACTCCAGTGAAAAGCCAGAGGCAGCCTGCCCCACTAGAAAGGTCACCAGATTAGGACTCAAGGGAACTCTTCGAAGTTTTGCCACTGATTTACTGCTCAATCTTGGCCAAGTCATCTCATTTCTTTGTGCCTCTAGTTTCCCTCCCATTCTTTGTGTTTTCTATTCACGCTGCAAGTTCTTCAGGGCAGGAGCAGCCCTCCTGTTACATGCTGGTCCTGTGCCTCCTACAGCAGCCCCCCTCTCCTAGCTGGAGTACGCCTACAGGATGCTACTGCAACACAAAGAATTCAGAGCCTTCACAGTTTAAAAGAGTTTGGCTTTCACGCCCAGGATCTTCAGTCTCTCACTCACTTCCTTAACATAAAGCTTTTCAGAAGAGGTACCAGCCAACAGAGTAAGTTCCCAGTCAAAGGGTTAAAATAACCAACTCCATTAGACAAAGAGGAGAAAGGTGTAAGAGGAACTCAGATCATATGGCAAACTAGGTACTAGTTAATCAATAGTACTCAAAGGTGAAGGCCAAATGGAGGAGCCAGGAATCATTGCACAAGTTAAGCAAAGTTTAGCAAGCCTGATAAAGCAAAGCTTTAACTATTTTCTGTGAAAAGTTCCACCTTTCCTCTAACCTAGCTCTGGAACAGAGACCACATACACTGATCTTCTCTGTCACTGACTCATGCACTAAAGGGTTCAGTGGAAGTTTTGAGACCAACCCATGGACAATATCTCTTTATTGCCCTGACAGTTCATATACTACGTGTTACGTACAATTCTCCTATTCACTGGACTCTTGATCCAAACTCTTCTGGTAAAAGGGCTTGTGGGCAGTTTACTTTCTGTCCAATGACTTCATTGCAAAGGATTTTTCTTCTCTGTTGAGCTTGCCATGTGCAAGCTCTCCTTCCTCTTGTTTCCCTCCTCTTGTTTCCCAGTTTCTGGAAATAATTTGTGGTTTGGAAATGTCCTTGTAGGCTTCAAAGAGCTTAAAGCCTGCCATACCAGATCAGTTCATTGGATCCATTTAATCTTCTCTCCTCTTTCTATCTATGACCAATACCTGGTACTTCAGGAGACAACACAACTTCATAAAGGCAACAGGACACTTCAGCTTTAGACACAGTCCCTTCTCCAAATGGGTGAGGAGCTGCTAAAGCATCCTTCCCACTTCCACCCTGAACTGCCCCAGATTTTCTGAGAGGGTCCCTCAAGGAATCAACTAAACAGCAGAGACACCCCACAAGGATAAAGAGACTTAAGGGGGACAAAGTACATTGACACATATCAAAAGAGGGCTTCCCAAAACATAGCACAACAAACACAGCTCAACCCCTTCCAGGACTGGCTTGGCTCGCTTCCCCTGTTCAAAGAAGTTGGCAAGCAAATCTTTATTGTAAGAGACAGAACAGAAGCCGGAGGGGAGGTCCTGAAATCTGGGGATAATTCACAAAATCCTGGCCTGTGGTGTAGAAGGAAGCTAGCATTATGTATCTATCATTTGTACTTCTTTTGTTATTGCTGCTAGATTGAAACAGATATAAGCAACCTATCGACGAGCACATCTCATTTTCAGCTAGTATCTTTCCTGGTTGCTTTTAAATTAATGGGAAGCAGGTATAAGCCAGGACAGACATTTTTGGCTTGCTCATTCATGTCAGGGTGGCTTTGTGCTTCACAGATATCCTACGTAGAGCAGCAGAATTATTTTCAATAAAAGTACAATTTAGTATTACAAAGGTACGAGATCCGGTCTCTTAAAAAAGTCTGCCATTTTCCTCAAGCAGCCACCTGCCTTCTCCAGGCCTGGCGACTCCACACACTCATACCTCATCTTTTCCCATGGCCAATAAGCAGTGGCAAAGCCATGTAGTTGGACTTTGCTGTCTATCTCTGAAGACTTGGTGGAGAACCATCAGTCAGGCCACCTGCATTCACCTCAACCTGAGCCCAGTTTGCATTCCCACCCAGGATGGGTGTGTGTAACCAAGGACACCACTCTTGGGATGAAGGAAACTTCAACCAGAGAACATCTGCCAGAGGAAATGGTGGAATGTGTGGTGTTACATTGCCACCTTGTGGAGAGCTCCCACTGGAGATGAATGAAGAAAGATGGCTGACTAACGAGTTGCGGGCCATCGTGGGCCACCAGAACATCTCCCTGTTGTGCATAGCCAGCCATGGGGCGTACAGCTTGTGCCCTTGCTGTGACTGAATGGGCCGCTACACATTGGTGTTAGTTCTTCTCCAAGTGTTGAAGCACAGGAGCTCCATGCAAGTCCTGAAGGTCCTACACATGGGCAACATCAACCCATTACTTTAGTGCCTGGCTTTGCAGACTTGATGTTAGAGTTTTGTATAGATGCAGACAATGTGAAACAAGAGTCTGGTCCTTCAGGGCCTTCAAGGGGTAGGAGTCTGTGTTATCACAGTTGCCACTAGCTCTTGCAGTGCTGCTGTCCACAAAAGAAGAGCATAGCTAAGCTTGTGGAGGTCTGGACTCACAGAGCTTCAGAAGAGAATGAAGGAAAATGTATTTCCTTTCGTTAAGTGCAGAAGAAGCCTCTGGTGGCAATGCCTTTTATATTAGTGGTGTCCCCAGAGAGGTTCAAATATACAAACCCACAACATGCTCCTCCCGTTCGTGTGATGGAGTATCGCGTTGACAGACTGGAAGAGAATTACTGACAAGTGCTACCATGTGGACTCTTACAGCGATGCCATGTATTGATTTCCATCTGGTGATGATGTGCACTTTTGCAATTGCATTGACACTATTCTCTCTCTCTCAAGAATCTGCAGACTGAGCTTTTGGAGTGAAAAGGATTAGCTTTGTTTATAATTTATTTGGTACTAGAGGAGGTCTGTGACTTTATGGGCCTTTACAATGACAATGAGAAAAAAAGGGCAAAAAGAAAAATCACAGGTCCCTGCCCCAAGGCCCTTATCAAGAGAAATTAAACATGACAAAGCAAGGCAGGCAAACCCTGGGCAGATGGGTTCCAAGAGCAAAAGCATATGAAAAGTGTGACACATGGATAACCCCTTATTGCCTGTGCATCATGTTGGAGAACAGCAATGGCTCTGGAGGAGGTAGAATACATCTGGCATTTGTTAAAGGGAACAAGCTGTCCTCCCAGGTTGTCCACTGCCAACCCATCCTCCATTGAGTATCTGGAAGTAAATAAGCAAATCTGTCAGATTTGGGGGATGTGGCAGATCACACTTACAAGTATCTCAAGTGTAGGCTGAAGTTTTCAAGACCTTGAGAGGGGAATGGTCTTTGATTTCAAGGAAATCTGATACCTCCTCAAAGCAGTGGCCACATTCTTTGAAATGCAAGATGTGGACAACTATGGAGATGCTGGCCAACAACAACAGGACACGAATGCCAGCATCTCCTGGTGGGAATAAAGGCAGTAAATTTGAGCTCCAGAGGTTTGTGATGGGACTTTTGCTAAACCCCACTTGCCAGTAAATTCAACGTCTCTTAGAAGCAGACCTATAGAGATGTGAAATTGCTCTGGTACTCAGGAGAAGCACAGACCGACACCTTTCTTTGGACAAAAGTCTACTTTGATAAAGGCACTGACACTGGCTGAGTATATTTGTTTTCCTTCAAGGCATATAATTTGATATCTCATGAGATCTTAGTTAAGAAACAAATACTATGTGGAAATAGTAAGGCATGTATTAGACCTACCAACATGTATTTCAAACACAACTTTCAACACATAGTTATTAATGAGGAGGCATCATAATAAATGGGACCATTATTAGCAAGATGCTTTAGAAAACTGGTTGTTAGTCCAACAAGGATTAGCATTTCCAGCAATAATCTAGATAATACAAAACCTGTGATAGTGGGATTTATAGATAGTGTATAAATTACTGATCTAGTAAAGGACAAAGAGGACAGGCTACGTTAGGGGGGTACAAGAATTACCTGCTTAAATTATCACAATTCAATGTGTGCATTTTACTAGATGCAAGTGAAACGTATCACACCTAGCAATAAAGGCCAGGATTCAACCCCACCCATCTCCTGCCCCGAACAGAAGCATCTAAAACCTCTGTCTTACAAAGTTGTGCATAAAGAACATAAAAATTAACCACTTCAGCACGAGATCTGGGTGCATTGTTTCAGGACTAATACGATACTCAGGTGTACTAAAAAAAGAGATTATCGAGTAGAAACAGGGAAGTGGTTTTGTCCCTGGGTTGGCCACTATTAAAATCATTAGAAGAAGGATAACTTCAGCCTTGGCATCCCCAATTCAGTATGGATACAAATGTCTTAAGAGTTCAAACTAAAGCCACAAAAAAGATCTTGCAAGAGAAAACAAGTCTTGTAACGCAATGACTATACGCCTTTAATCTACTGTGATGTCAAAACATCACTGATGTTTTTATATGTAGGTACTTCCGCATGGAAAAGATGCCTTACAGACCTTTCAAGTCCTCCAGCCAGAGACATAAAAAGATCCAGAGGGAATTCAGGCTGATGTTAGACAAATGCAACTGTGAAGCAGGATAGGATTTCCTCGCTGTGCAGGTAGTTTAGTATTAGAAATGTAATGAAATCACAGACCATTTGGAGTTTGTCTGATGCAAACTGACATTTTAGCACTTTGACACATCATTACATGGGAGTACTTTAGTTTAAGAGCACATGCTCAGACGGTCATTGCAGAGCAGCCTATGCATGGTAACTCATCAGCTTAAGGTAACCTGTTCTTGGATCAACAGTCTTCCTAAAACACTCACTCTGTAGCAGCACCCACAAAAGAATTCTGCAAACTCACTGTACTCAAGGAGAAAATTACAGAGGCTCATCACAGACTGTTCTTACTTAGGGATCAAAGAAAAAGAAGCCTACATTAGAAATAATGGGATCTTAGGAAGAGGAAACACACCAGGCTGCACATCTCTGTATCAAAGCAGTTAAAGTCACTTCTGGAGAGCGAGGGTGGACAGCTCCATTACTCCAGGCTTAGTCTTCTGCACCATAGGAGCTCTACGCTCTGCTAAGAAACCCTCCTGGGATGCCCAACTTCATTTTGTGATCTTAGATATCCTCATAAACGCTGAAATCATGTCTGCCTGAAGAAGTAGCTCTGATGGATGGGAACTCTTCTTTGTTTGAACCAATGGTCTGGCAAAGCCTAAAGGTGTTAACTTCAACAGCAGTGGTGCATCCTTACAACTACTCCAGCAACAAATGCCAGTTTTATAAACTTCCCTCTGTTCTTAGGCTGCTTCTTAAGCCTCCCAAGTCCTACGAGCCCTCCCTATTCTCTTCCTCCATGGCTGAGCCTCCAGCTTTTTTCAGATAATCTCTACAAAACAGTTCCACATTCACTACACAAATCTGTGTGACTCTGTAAGTCGATCATGCGGGGACAACATGAAATAAATGGAATTGAATACCAAGATGACACAGAGGAGATTGTACTTGAGTGTATTATTCATTTCCATATTTAATTCATTATGTTTCTCCTCTTTTTTTTTTTCCTTCCCCTCCTTCAATTTATATGGAGCTGCAACACATTTTCCAGCCTGCTGTGCTGGAACGCTGCAGTGTCAAGGGACTTTGCAGTTAAATGTAAGACCTTGTTGTCGTATTGTGCACTGGGCCTTTGTCCTCAGGAAACCGACAGCTCCAAGTTAGATAACAACTGGTAAATCATCATCTTTGCTAAGCATTTGCAAAGGCAGGTAGGGGGGCAGGAAGGAGGTTTCTTTAGAGCAGAAAAAGAAAGAAACCTCTCTCCTAAGGGATTAAGAGCTTCTCTGACCACCCATCTTTGAAGTTGCCTCCTAAATCTTTGTCTTTCCTGATACGGGTGTTTCTTGACCTGCTTTTTGAGTTGGAAGACGATACCTGTCTGGAGGCTCTCAGCAGGGTGTGAAAGGCAGAGATGTGGATCAGAAAGAGGAAAAGATGCATTTTCAGGTGGGGGGAGCAGAGAAATCCAGGCGCCAATTTCATTTTGATCATCCATTATTCTCTAAGGGTTAACCTTGCCTGGAAAGCCCATGGGAGGAAGCGTACCCTGGTTGGTTGCAGGGACCGGATAAGATGACTTAATCCAACATGTTTTCTTTTCTAGCCCTGATTCCCATGATTTTGTAACAAGCCAACCTTGAATCAGCTAGTGAAATTTCCCTTCCCTATTCTCTAACTCTTCTCTAAATTCACCCTTGCACCTCTGGAATGACCTGAAGTTTTACATCCTCCCCTAACAAGCAGAGAAAGCTGCTAACTTCTCTCTTCTGCCTAGGATTTGGTGCTGTGCTCCTCACACCTCTGCTTTAGCCCTGAGCAGTTTCTACCTCAACCCAGCTGAGGTTCCACCAGAGAACTGGTAACAATTTTTTCTTAGTTTTGCTCATCTGCGTATGAAGTAATACAGTCCCATGGTGGCATGTTGATGCATGTAGAAGAGAAAAACAAAATACTTAATCCTAGCCAGATGAAAGGCAAACAAAAAAAACAACCACCCTGAGTTCCTCCACACTCTTGCTTGGTAAGTTTGTCTTCTGAAACCAGCTGTTTGACATATGGCTTTAAAAGTGAAGTACAGCCTACTCTTAGATAGGCTGTTTGTTCTTTTTTTTTTTGGATTGGAAAACTACAGTGACAGCTGGATGGGAGTCACCACTCTGCAGGTTTGCAGCTTCACTGTGCAGCAAAAACCACACTGCACTGACTTCGGTTGTCCTCAGGATACAGAGTCTGAATTTGGAAGCAAATAAGGACGGAGAGGAGGAGAAGCAAGTCTGGACAGGGCTTTTTTCTCATCACATTTCCTGCTCTTGAAATGTCCAAAGGTTTGACTTTCAGATGGTAGGACTTCAGCAAGAACAAAGATTTCTACCACCTTAAAATAAAATGATGTTACTCTCCGAGTTCAGGGTTTCTTCTTTTTCAATATTTTAAAATTTTCTTTTCCAGTGGAGAAGAGAGAATTGCTAAATTTCCAAACTTTTTTCAAGATGGCAAACGCTATTTAGATCAGTTGCAATCCTTTATTTCAATAATTCCAGGATGTTCTGCTTTGGACTTGGGACTTAATCTCACCAGGGTCCCAGATGCTGTCAGTCTCTGTTTTTCGCCCCTTCCATTACTTCCATACACTTGATCAGGTTCCTCACCCTCTTCATAACCTGCTCCCATTCCAACATGTCCTCCTAACAGCTCCATTTCTTGCTGAAACTCCAACCAAACATCTCTCTCCACACCTTCCCTTGGCCTCCTCCTCCTCAACAGATCCCTACAGCTTTGGTTGAAGGAACAATTAACCCTAACCACCCATAATAACACCAACAGCTCCTGCTCTTTCATGCTTTTGGAGGCTGCCCTATTCCCCTCACTTTCCCCAGTGTCTGTGGGTCACTTGATCTGATCACCAGGCACTTAAGGCAGGAATATCAGATTCACATGTACAATCACCACACCGAAGGTGCAAGGTGCTGGCCCCAGGGGTAGATTCGTATTTCTACTGAGCACATCAAGGTGAACCATTGCTCAGTTAATAGTAAAACAACAGGACCAAGAAGAGAGAGGATGATGCAATTTAGCTCTTGTGATAAGGAGAGAAGGTGACCCTGTTCCTAGTTTTGGCTTCTCTCTTGGTTCAACCTGCCATTCAGTCCTGAGCAAGCACCTTTCTAGTCTTTCCAGGTCAAGGGTTGTCTATTATTTTGTGCTTGCATGTTATCTGTGCTCCCCAACAGGCAGTTCTGGGCCAGTAAATGTCAGTGTAGTACTAGCACTCATCATGGACATGGGAAGAACAGAGAGCAGAAGAGGGGGCAAAGATGGCAGAGGTATCACAAGTCTATGGGATGAACAAACAAGGGTGGAGAATGGAAAAGGGATGGTGGAAAACTCAGCACAGCCTGAATGAGTCTGTTTGCACAGTGTCATACAGGGACAGAGAAGAGTCACTGCATAGCCAGCCAACAGCAATTGCTATCCTCCAAGGAGAGATGACCCTTGGGTAGGATGGAATAATATGGATCTGACCCCTCTCAGGCTTTCTCTGCTCACAGGGCTCTTTAAATTGCAGGATACGAATTATTTATTGGCCACTGGAATCAAGACAACAGTGGAACGAGCCACCCCACACCCGTATTTTCATTATATTTCCACACTATTTCCAGAACTCTCTCAAATCTATGTGGAAAGATACTACAAATCACTTTGAGAATATTATATGACAGTGAAAGAGTTATGACACAAGACCTGTTCCTAAATGGTATTTATCACTTTTAAACTCCTCCTCAGTACTAATAAACAACTTCTTTTCTTGCTTGCATGTTCTTACAGAGCAAACACAGAGTGAACCTGATCAGGGAATCTTGTTTATCCTTTAATTGACCCAAGCACAGTTCCCTGGCCAAAAGTCTCTCACAAAGCCATACAAACGTTACCCGGGATCAGCCGTGCTTAAAAGCTTTGTGGAAGAAGTGTATTTTGCAGGAAGTACTTGAAAGACGAGATCGAGGTTGTTTAGCGTGCAAGGGATTTGCTCCAAAGCCCACTGAAGCTGGTGAAATGACTTTGGTTGATTCCAGTGGTCTTTGGATCAGCACCGAGGAGGGAAGAACTAGCGCCAGGCAGAGAGGGCAACATAAAAGAAGGTACAAAACATAAAATTCAAGTTCAAAATTATATACAGTGGGAGAAGTCCTGGCTGCATGGCAAATTGTTAAAAGATACTGTTAGGGATCTACTGCTCAAATGGTCCACAGCGGTGACAGGTCCCAGATCCAAACCTTCTCCATCATCACAATTCACACACTGATACAACAAGTCACAGCATGTGTTCCTCAAACAGGAGATAAGAAATCGTGCCTCATGAGAAGAAAAATCATCTCCCGTGCCTCTGAGGTGGTGTCTCTGCTGAGATAGCCAGTGTGTGCCAGCTGTTGTGTTTTTCATCTGTCCTACTCCTCTGACATACTTATTTAATACAGACCACTGCTGTCAGATGCCAACAGCTGTAGCTCATCGGCCTACGGTTGTTTCTGATGAAGTGCTTTTTAGATCAGAATATGCCAATCCGTCAAACTCAAGACTTTTGATGGGGGGGGGGGGGGGGGGAGAGAGTTCAACCAACTCTCTCCAGTTTTAAATTCCACTTTTGTTTTTAAAATTAAACCACTAGTAATAAAAGAGTAAAACACAAAGAAGAAGTCAATATTGAAATCAAATGTTTTAGCTGATGCTAGAGGAAAAAGATTCAGGACTTGGGTTTTCATTTTGCAAAAATTTTTGAAGTTCTGGCTGTTGGCCCGAGTTTTAAACCCAGGTTCGGTTAAAAAAAAAAAAATAAAAAAAATCCTGAAAATGTTCACAGGATAGGAAAGCCGTTTCCTGCCAACTCTATATTGGCTTACAGTTCTGACGCATGCAAGCTGGATTTGAATTAGCAGATTAGGCCCAGATCCAAAAAGGGACCTAGGCACTTAAAGTGGGACTGAGGTATGCGAGTCCCAGACAAAGGTCCTCAGTCCCTGGAAACCACTGAGTTTTCAAAATTAATAATTCTGCTTTGGAGCACACCCCAAAGCACCTCAGTTTTGACAGGCAGGTCCATGCTGACCTCCCCTCTTCATCTCCAGCCAGACCTTCCCAGGTTCCCCTGGAGCATGCCCACCAACACCAGGGCCCTTCAAACATGCAAGAGCAACTCCACTTTCTTCCAAAACACAAACGGAGGAAGAGGTGGTGCCATCTTATCGTACAGCAGCTGAGCACACACCCAGGCAGAGCTGGTTTCCCTCTCCCGCTTGCCTGCGAGGACTCAGCCCCACACCGCAGAAGGTGCCTTGGCCGGAGCCCTCCCTCTCCTTCCCCCTGTGCTCCAGTTGCATAAAAAAGAACAAAAAAAAAACCAAAACAAGATGGTTTTGGCCCTGGTTTCCTCTGACAAGTTTCATTTAAATACCTGATCTTGTTATTTTCAACGTGAATATATAAAGTGCTGTCAGAGGGAAAACTAACCCAAAAGCCACATGCTCGCTCTTCAGGAGAGGCTTTTGAATTTAAGACATGCCCTTGCCCTCAGCACTGCCTTTTGCCCATCTCAGGCATCTCCATAATCACCACTGGCCTTTGTTTCCTATCTTTCCCCACATTTTGTAAGAGGGGCTCAGGGCCCTGGCTCAGCAGCTCAGGATGAGGCTCTTTGGGTCTCAACACTCGCACCATACAGCAGACGCGGGGTGGGTTCTGCCCTCTATCCCTTCTGCTGGTTGGCAAGCCTGGGAAGAGGACAGAGCCTGTGGCCAGGCCTGGGAGGCGTGCAGCCCCCCTGAGCTGTTATCCCTGCCCGTGTCTATACCGAGCAGGGAATCAGGCTTCCTTGTTTACATCTCCTCTTTTCTTTTTATCTTCCCCACCCCCTCCTTTTTCTCCCCCCCCCTTCTTCATAAAGAATGTTTTCAAAAACAAGTGCCTGCATTTGAGCTGCTGCGAACTCTAGTTTCCTTGGAGAAATGTTTGTGCTCTTTAACTTAAAGAATTTCCGAAACATATAGGAAAGGAATTTCATAAACTGCTCATTGAAAAACATTCCATACATTCCCCTCTCATCCAGAGACACCCGTGTGTGGTCTCCGACAAGGTCAGGTTTGGGGCTACGTAACGGGGACAAAGATTCCAGCGCTCGGAAAACAACAGATACCGCAGACCATGGGACGGGGGGGAAAGGACCTCGTGACTCCCGTTGCTGGAGGCTGGGAGACCACCGGAAAGGCAACAGACAGTAAACACTGCGCGTTATCCCAGGGAGGAAAATCCCAGCAAGAACCTCCTGCATATCTGTTCAGAGAGTGACATCAGGCTCTGCGGTGCTAAGGAACGGAGAAAGGTGTTAAACTTTAAAAGAAGGAAAAAAAGGAAAACAGGGGTTCCCACTTATTATATCATCTAAAAAAGTGAAGACATCAAAGAAGGTCCTTTAAAGGATGCCTATTGCAAATGGTGGGCAACCAGTTAGGGAGATGATTCCAGACAGATACTGGGGTGGGAAGAGCACCCCTGGTTTTAAATTGCCTCCTCCCCATTTTGAAATCAGGGCAGCATGTTTGCCAGCCCTGCCATCCCTCAGGGCACTCTGAAGCTCTAGGAATGAGCGTTCTGCACATCTTCAGTTTACACTGTTTGCAGAAACCATAACGTTATTTCCAAACCAAGTACGCTGAAACATGCCAAAGGCACCGTTCCTAATCCACTACGATGGACATGACTCACGGCAGGTCTTAAAACAAAATTATCCAAAGTGAGGAAAAAAAAGCATCAGGGAAATAGTGCCTTGGAGAAAGTCCTTCTCTAGTACCTGATGAAATGTCACAAGACGTGTTTTATTACACAATTTTCCACTAAAGTCTACATGCTAGAATTGATTTCTGAGTTTAGATCAGCTGGAGACATGTCGACGCACAGGAGATGTTCTGAGACAGTCACGTATATAAATAAGCCTGCACTGGAAAACTGCTTTTCATGGAAATTGGAAAGCAAGCCCACACCGGGACCATCGTTCATGTTGCCCTGCTGATATTGTATCATCACGCACATTGGCACAGGTTATACATGACCAGTGGCACTGCAGAGTGCAGTTGTCTCAACTTGGTGGGGTATCACTGTTTTCTTAGAGCTCATTAATGACCACACCAACTGCAGGGCTCACTCAACACAACCTTTTCACCTGCTCCTCACGTCACTCGTGTAATTAAGCAAATCTTTCACCCTCGGTACTCATTGGTACGCGAGAGAGACTTGAACTTAGGCTACGCATTCTTGCTTGGACCTAGCTCCATTCATGAGTGGGGGGGGAATAAGCTTCAGCTGGAAATGTCAGATCTTTAGTCACCTTTACAAAAGTATCACATTGCAATAAACTGCCCACAAACAATATCCCGTCTAGATTCCTGTAGCAAGCCACAAGGAATGAAGAATGGCTGACAGCAAATACCCAACTCAAAATACTACAGTTGCTGAACCCTTTAAATCTGGGAGCCTGAGTCAGGAGAAAAGAAGTGCAAGGAATAATTACAAATACCCAACTTCATCTTGTGCAGCATCTTGAATGGATGGAACGGCTGGCACGAACTAAGCTCTGCTAGCAAAGCACAACAGATTGCCTTCGCTGCTGCTGCTGAAGGTTGTCTCTGCTCTCCTGTTTGTTCTCTCCTAGCTCTTTATAAATTCAATCCAGCTATTAACAATATCCATTAGCTTCTCCAGAAGATTATCTCAGCTTTAGTGACTGGAATGCAGGGATTAGAAAAAAAAACCATTCGGTTTTGTTTTTAATAAAAGTATATGTTGATTTAAACTGATGGCTTTTAACATCTGTTGTGCAAGTCTTTGTGGTAATAACCCTCAGAGATTGTTGGAGAGAGAGATCATTTAGTAGGTAATAAACATCAGTGATTTCATTAATGAAATATTCTAGCATAGACATTACAAACAAGAAGCAGCAAGGCTTCCACCTGCTTAATAATTGCAGTGCTGAGCCTAAAAGTCCAGCTGCTGTTGGCAGGGCAGGAGATGTCCTGGTACTTCTTGCCCCAACTGTGGGCACAGCTACATCAAGGCACATGCAGTGGAAGAAGAGTTGCATCCAGAACCCATTGGGAAGCTTCTGACTATCACCATGTGAGGCACTGATTTCGAAATGCCTTACCAATAAGGGGTTGTCCTTAGTTCCTGACATTGCTGCAACCCAGCTGACAACACTTTATTGGAGCATTGGATGCCTGTTAGCTGGAAAACGGTGACACAGATTGAGTAGGGAGTATGCGAAGCCGTTTTGCCAGCTGACAGGTCACTCGAAAGGGTCCAGAGGACTGCAGTTCCTGGCAGAAGAGTTGAAAACCTTCTGTAGCAATCCTTTTGGCTTCCTCCACAGGGAGAGGTTTTGAATGCAATTTCCAGCCAAAACCTTTCTGAAAATCTTTTTATTGATCATCTGTGTGAAGGTGGAGGAGGGACCTTTGCGAGACCAGCTTTTTAAACAACAGAAAAGCTGAAAGCTTCAAAGACAAAATGATAATGGAGCCGGGGAAAAGTTATTTTCCAGACAGGGCTATCTTGTGGCCCTTCAGAGCGCCAGACACTGAACGATGGGGAATTACCCCAGCCCACATGAATGTCCAACTGCCCCAGCCACCAAGAGCATGTTCTGATGCCTGTTCACACCAGGTCTTACTTTCCTGCACACGAAAGATCAGGGCACGAGGGAGGAGTGCTCTGCATTTGGATTCAAACTCAGCATGAGACCTGGGACCCATCAATTTCGGCACAGCCAAAGAGGAGCATTAAGTTTTCTCCCCTTTCTCCCCTTTATCTGCTGGTCAGCAGGAACAAAAGGGCTGGCCAGCATGCTCCTATCTTACCTGAGATACTTGTCCTATCTCAAGGTGTCCAAGGGAGTGTTCAGTCCCCTTTTGTACCCTGTTCCCCTCAGCATTAAGGAGGGAAGCTCTGGGGTGCCTTTTTCCAGCCTTGGCACTACCACAGAGGTCAGCCCCACATGTGCAGTGCCAAGGCAGGCTCTGGACACCGGGGAGAAGCTAAAAGCTCCCCTGGAAAAAGCATGTGAAGGGAGCATGTGTTGGGCCAGAACATCCTGCATCAAAAGCATCTGAGAGGTTTCCCTCCCCTGTGGCTTTGCAGTGAGCTCAGGAAACCCTTTTTGAGCTGTGATGAAGGATCCCTTTGAGGCTTCCTGCACTTCTTTGCTCCCCAGCAGCCAGCCAAGAGGAGCCTGCTGATGCTGGCTCCCCACCAAGACATCAGCTGCTTTCTGTTATTTGGGGGCATGGGTTTCCCTGCTTCTTGGGGAGTGGGACCTAACGCAGGTTCCCCTAAAAACCTACGGTTGTGCAGAGGGAAGAGCTGCTCAGGTCTGCAGAGAAGGATCACCTGCCTGCCTGCATCCACGGTCTCTCCAGCTGTGGTCTCCAGTCAGGAGGACAGAAGACACTGATCTTTGCTAGGGAAAAAAAAGAGCATTACCTAAGATTAATGAAAACAAGTTGGTGTGGGTGAGACCGAGTAAACGCCTTGGGAAGAGAGGATGGTTTGCACATTTTCAGATGAGCTAACAGGCCAGCCCAAAGACAGCATTGTCTTCCTCCAGAAAATTAGGCAAAAAAAATTTACAATTTCTCTGACTTCTCTGGATTTACAGCTCTTGTTTGTTTTTACCTGTTACTTAGCACAAGTTCAGCATGTGCCATCCCATTTTTCCCCCACGAAGACAAAGCCAGCTCTTGCCATCAGGGCTACAGCAGGGGAGGGGATGAGAAAGAAAAAAAAAGGGACAGATCATTCATTTTCTTCATTTAATAAGATCTGACAAACCGCTGGTTGTCCCAGCCATTAAGAAAACTGTTACCCAACACGTTTCACGCACTGGGTCTGTGACCTTTTTGTCACACCGTGTTCAGAAAGAACAGGCTGTCCCTTGACTCAGAGATGGCTGCATCTAGACTGCGTGGTGGACTCATGCCATGATGTAGCCTGAGATCACGGCTGACCACAGCCATCTGGGACGGAGGACATGGCTGGGGTAGGACGAGCCCATGTTCACAGGTGTCTTTCCCATGACCACTGGGATGTGTGGAGGAGAAAAGAAGATGGTATGCGCTCTGACAGGAACTCAGGGAGCTGAGGCACAGTCTCAACTCCCCTAGTTAAGAGAGATCTTGTCTGGATACATCATTTACATGCAGCAGCTTCTCAAGGATCACTCATGACCTTACCTCCCTGCCTGTCCTAGCCAAGTTCTGGGCATCCGAGGTGGTTCCATAGAGCAACCATGGCCTTATTGTGATATTTTCCACTTTCCATGAACAGGCAGCTTTAACTAGCAGAAATATTCTTTATCCATCAAAGCCAGATCCATTTGAGGATAGACTCAGTGTTATCCATAAAGCTGTCAAGATTTCTTTTCACAGGTTTTATGAGCTGGATGAATTGCTCCTGAAGGTTTTGGGGAATGAGGCAAGGAGGGGAAATCCCCATTTTTCTGTCTGACTATGGGGAGTTTTCACGTTTCAAGACGTGGGGAAAAACTGCCACCCCATTCAACAACAACTACAAAAATCAGTGTTGGTTAAAAGATGCGATTGTTGTTTGTTGGTTTGGAAGACTGTTTTGATTCTCCCCATAAGAGTAAACAATTATTTAGGCATCTAGACTGTAAATAAAATACTGGTAAATATACAAAAGGTTGTTATTCAAACTGCTTCTGCCAGTAACTAACTGCAGCCGATGGCAGCTTTCTCCATGGATGCTTTGTCACCCAGGTCCCTGGTTGCTCCTGCAAAGCTCTGTGCTCCATGGCACAGGAAGTAATGGTCCAAAACTCAAAGAGATCTGCCATTTTAATAAGGCATTGAGAGGGGTCACTGGGATGCATCCCAGTTGTGACCCAGTTGTGACCAAGCTGCTGATTTTCTTTCTTGATACCTATTGCTTAGCAATTGTAGCTTTGTTCCTGTTCCCACAGGACTGACCCTGACCAAGGAACAACTGCGAGTTGTCCAAGCAAAAGATGTCCAAGCAAACTCCAAATGAAGGATGCTGCAGAGACAATACCCATTGCCCACTGCCCAGTGTGTTGGCCTTCGTGGAATCCACATCTCAGAACTGCATTTGCCGTTTAATCCATCACAAACCGCAGAGAGAACAGGACCAGAACAGTGAGGTGAAATGGTGAAGAAGTCAAAGGGAGATGCACAAAACCCCCCTTTGTTCTTTCATAGGGACTGGCTAAAGCCCTTTAATCTGATCATGGCTCTAAGGAGAAGGATGCCTCAGATGTCCCCAAGCACACAACACGGCTGGTGCTGGTAGACTAAGATACCCAGGCACCCAGGCCGCAAAAGACAGAAGGAACCTCAGCAAACAGCAGTTGAGGAGGACATACAATTTTGCTGCTTCTTTTATGTCTTCTTAACAGCCTAATTGGAGTGTAATGAATTTAGGGTTGGTGCTTGCTGCCAGACTCGCTTCTTTGATGTGTTTTTGGCCTCTGCGCTACAAAAACGCGATGGAAACCAAAACCAAGATATTACACCTCCATAAAGTGTCTCTGGGTTTACCATAAGATTCCGTCGTTTGTGCCAAGTGGCCAAAGCCACTAACAGGCCCCTGCTCGCCAAGATGTTTGGGTAATGAATAAGAAGCAGAGAGAGATGCCACTGTGAATCAGAGCAAGGAATGTGCACTAACGGCAACAGAGGTGGATCCTGGGCTGCAATGTGGATCAGAAGAGCACTGTGGTCACGCTCCTCTGCGGCTACGGCCAGCAGAAGCTGCTGGTGACGTCTAAAAGCCTGTGACGGGTGAGCAGGTCTTTGGGAGCTAGGCAGAGTACTGGAAGGGACATGCCAATGCAGCACCGGGAGCTGCTGGTACTGCCAACAGTCAGGTCACTCTTGGGCCGAAGAGTCTTTCCCCCTACCTATGTCAACCATTCCTCACTTAGCTTTTTGTAGCCAAATCTCTCTTCCACGTGAGCCTACCATGCCTCTCTCAGCTCAGAGCAGGGCATTCCCACTGGCAAATATAAGCCACTACTCGATACACAAGTCTCCAACACATGGAATGATATGAAGAGACCTTTCAGATAATCAAGTCCAACCATCAACCCAGCACTACCAGGTCACCACTAAACCATGTCCCTCAGCACCACATCTCCATGGCTTTGAAACCCCTCCAGGGATAGGGACTCCACCACTGCCCTGGGCAGCCTGGGCCAGGCCTTGACAACCAACATGAACTGCCCTGGTTGGAACAGTGCACACTCAAGAGGCTACCACCACCCACTGCCTGCTGCACCCCCCTCCCAGGGTCACCATCCTGACAGTGGGGCAGAATCAGCACCGCCTGTGGGCAAGTGGCAGGCAAGACTCCGAAAGGCCTTACCGGGAGACATCCTGCCCTGCAGGCTGGAGAGAGGTCCCCACCACCTCACTTAGACCTCCCAGGTCTGTGATAACCTGCTCTTGGGCACACCTTGAAAACTTAGTGATGCTCACCAACCAAAATATCCAAGATGTTTGCATCCAAGATCCAAATATCTTGTGTACAATCTGTTCTTAGAGATAAGCAGATCAATTATGGAACGCTGGTTCTGAAAAGGCTCCATTAACTACAGACATTCACCTGTTTCTATTCAAACACCAACTAAACAAGCTCATGACGGATGAGCCAATGCATCTACCGCAAAAATCACAGCCCAAAGAATCCAACTGCTTTTCTGTCTCCCTGTCTGCAATGATCTTGCTCGTGATAAAAAATGATGTGTCTCTTTGGAAAAATCCTGGCCATTGATGGTTCATGTCCTTGCAGGATATCCAGGGCTAAATTCCTACCCTATTTAAATCAATACAGCTACAACCATTTTAGGGAAGCTATCCTCAATTGACAGATGTTGGGAACCTGGCCCCAAGTGTGCCTCTGACTAAAACAGCCCTTACCCGGTGACTGCATGTTTGAGACTCGGGCTGCTGATAAGATACACTTCTAGCAAAACGCAGCCCTCCTTCAGCGATGATTCACATTGTAGAGCAGTTAACTGCTGCAGCTGTTCTGGACGCCAGCCTGCCCTCTGCAAGAAAAGCACTTTCTGGAATAGGTGTGCACACCCAGCTCTGCTCGTGACCAAATTAAGTACCCAAATACAGTGCTCCTGGAGCCTGATGCCAGAGGCAGGGACAAGTCCCCTTTGCCTTGCAGTGACCACTGTCATAGAATCATTTTGGTTGGAAGAGACCTTTAAGATCATTGAGTCCAACTATTAACCCAGCACTGCCAGGGCGCCACTAAACCATATCCCTCAGCATCACATCTGCATAGCTTTTAAACACCTCCGGGGACTGGGACTCCACCACTGCCCTGAGCAGCCTGGGCCAGGCCTTGGCAACGCTTTTGGGGAAGACATTTTTCCTAATGGCCAGGCTAAACCTCTCCTGGCACAACTTGAGGCTGTTTACTCTTGTCCTGTTGCTTGTTCCTTGGGAAAAGAGACTGACCCCCACCTCACCATAACCTCCACTCAGGGAGCTGTTGAGAGCCAGAAGGTCTCCCCTGAGCCTCCTTTTCTCCAGGCTCAACAACCCCAGGTCCCTCAGATGCTCCTCGCAAAACTCACGCTCTAGACTCTTCCTCAGCTTCGTTGCCCTTCTCTGCCACTCCCTTCTCCAGCCACTCAACGTCCTTCTTGGAGGGAGGGGCCCAAAACTGAACCCAGTATTCCACGTGCAGCCTCACCAGTGCTGAGTCCAGGGGGGTGATCCCTGCCCAAGTCCTGCTGGCCACACTAGTGCCGATACAAGCCAGGAAGCTGGTGGCTTTCTTGGCCACCTTAGCTCTATCAGATGCAAGTGGAGAGCTACTTTCCACCTTGCTCATTACTCAGGCACAAGTCAACAAGAAGGCAGGGAGGATCTACCCGAGTCTCTCCATGCTCAGGATGCCTTATGTATCCATACCAGCACCATGTGGGTAGCATTTAGTAGGCCAGCAGCAAATTAGCGTCCCCCAGGACTAGCAAGGCAGCCCCTGTGACTGAGAGGTGCACCCAAGTTGCAGCGTCTTCAGGGCATAGATGCCCTGGGGCTTCCCCTTCCCTGCCAGTTTGGGCTGTACCTTCAGATGCAGCCTCCGTGATCTGAAAGCATCTTCATCCTCTTAGCTGTGTCAAAGCAAAATGGAAATGAGGCACCACCTGAACATTATTACCACGGTTCCTCCAAGTCTCTCGGGGGACTCAGTGCTCCATTTGCTGCTCCCAGG
>JAVFHW010077712.1:8402-21627 GCA_032159205.1 Eurystomus glaucurus suahelicus | reverse complement strand
GTAACTAGAAGAAAAGCAGATTAAGGGGGCTCTCAGGAAGCCGAGGGGCTGGTGATACATCGGGCAGGAGGTGGACGGAGGCAAGGCTGGGAGGAGGAGGCAGCAATGTTACAGAGGACGAAAGCTTAACATAAAACAGGATCATCGCGAGCTCCAGACTAGCTTAGCTAACATCATATTTCTCAGCTGTATGGACCGCACATGGGTCGTACATGTTTTTGTTCAGTCCAAAAGAGGTCTGTCGCAAGAACAACTGCCTCTGCTTTTGTTATGAAACCAAAGTTCAGGCACAAATCTCGGCCGACGGGTCTCGTTCCAGTGGCCAATGATACAATCCAGGGAATAAATGCGATCATCAGGCACCGATGGGGAAATGGTGGGAACAAGATCCTTAATAGCGGTGGCAGGGGGAGAGGGTACAGGTGCCTTCCCTTCCCTGAGCGTCCCCCAAGCCCACATGCACTTTGGACCCCATCAGCCAGTCCTTCTCTGGCAAAAAAACATGCTTTCAGATGCTGCTGCCAAACCTCAGAAATGTATATTGCTGTTCTGGCTATGTTCAGGAGGAAGGGGAAGGGAAAGCAGTGTGCAATTTTCAACAGTTTCTCCTCAGAGAGGGGCCCCCTAATTTTCTGAAAGGGGCCATGGAGGAGGAGGGAGAAAAAGCAAGAGGCTCCATCCCATTTTAATCCCTTTTCCCAAATTAGTTGTACATGGGGAATTCATGATGGAGTTTCCCCTTTGGGCTTTGGGCCTCAAAACATTTCAAAACAGGCAAAGCCCTTCTGAAGCCGTTTGATCACGTCACTTTGGAGGTTGCCGTGTTTACGCGCAGAGCCGTGCGCAGGCAGACGCGAGCAGAGGCATCCTGCGCTCCCAGCACCACAGGCGGGGTTTGCAGGACAACACCGGCAAGAGGAAACAAAAACCCAACCATAAAGCAAAAAAAGAGAAACCAGGATGACACAACTGTAGGACAAAGACCACTGATGATACTATGAGAACTCAGCAACATCAGCCACGAACCTCTTCGGTACCACTGTCAGGACAGAGCTACCGCGAAACTTGCAGCCAGCTCTTTGCCTCATCAAAACCTATTGCAAAGACTGTCGAGTGCTTTTTATTCAACAGGGAATTACCCAGGCTACACAGAAACAGCCCAAAATAAGGGCATTCACTCAATCTGATGGGCTGCATTGACCAAACTGGTTAGACATCAAGCAAGCACTACTAAGCCCCAAGCAGCTGTGCGTGGACATGATTTCCACAAAAGACTGGAGATTTTGGGGTTATGGAGCATCTCCCTGCCCTATGTGTCTCAGTTACAGCACTTCATAGCCTCAAAATCTAAAAGACATCATAAACTGCTACCAGGCTTTAGTCATTTAAGATTCCACAGCTCAGTCAACGTTATTCCGCTGACCAAGAAGAGAGGAAACCTCTGCTCAGGTTAACAGGAATGAGGTCTGCAAGCCAAGATCCTCAAAGGCATTAGACCTTCTTTGAAATCAGTGGTGCTTAGACATTTTACTAAGTGTCTTCAAGGATCTGGACCAGAACACTCATGCTCATCCCCCTAAAAAACAATCTTAAATGTCTGGGAATGTTTACAAAGGTGACTGAGAGACTCTCTGCATTTCTGGGAGTCTAAGCAGGGGTATCGGTGTTTTGGTAAATTTTACTCACTGCTGGTTAAACCAGAGCTCAACTGGTTTAATTAAAATTCACAGTAAATAGATTTACTTTCTCCAGTGCCAATGCTCTATATGGACACATCCAAATGCATTTACTTCCATTTAGCTCAACTTTGAGACTGACTCTTCTAAATGTTTCCACATGGTGGCTTGAATTTTTTTTTTTTTTAACTAAATCAATTTTAAACCAATTTTCATTACATTGGTGGTTTTGCATGTCCACAAGGCCTGCGGGCCTCTTGGATTTGAAAACTTGGCGTGAAATTCAGCCCAAAACGCCAAGTGCTGAAACCCGACGAAAATGAAACCGCTGCAATCTATAGGAGAAGCTGCTGCCCCTGAGCCCTGCCCACGCTGCCGGCCAGGCCGAGAGCACCTTCCCCAGGGCACCAATCCTGCACAGGACCAGGGGCTAAGCACGGCCAAAACTTGCCTCTGGACATCGCTGCTGCTGCATCCCAAGCAGGTGTGGGATTTGGCAGCAGTGAGCTCCAATCCTGGCTGGTGGAAATCACTTGAAGCGTAGCCTGTGGGAAGATCAAAATCCTGATCAGGAGCCTCTTGAAAAACGTGGCTTCAAAGCTAACTGGAAACCTGGCCCAAGGCTTCTTCCAAACCTGGCCCAAGGCTTTCCAGCAATTCAGCCTGGGTTTGCAAACTTGGCTGGCATAAGGTTTATTGCACCTAGTTTGGGGCTTTGCTGTGAACATTTTGTGGAGATTCAGTTCTTGGAGCTCTGGCTCTTGAAATTAAATGGGCTCTGTTGTTCAGTCTGGACCAGCATCCCTGACATCCATAAACTCCACACCAATCTATCTTTGTTTAGAAAGTAACGGAAGGTTGGACACTTTCAAGGGAGCGGTCATTGCTGTGTATTATCGGTAAATCACATCATTGAAATGAGAAGTATGAATAGATGAAATGAGGACTACCTGCTGCTGCACACTGGAGGGCTTTGACTTATCAAAGCAACCTTTTAAACTGGTGAGGAGCCAGGTTTGTTACAGTCCTATTTCCCCACCACAGTGAGGAAGCTCAGAAGTCTTGTAGAAGCACCCAGCACTTGAGATGCTTCAAAGGAGAGGCAGCAGCTTTAGAAGAGACATTTCTCTTGAAAGACACCAGCAGAGGTGAAGGTTTTCTGCCTCCCAGTAGGTTTAGGGTGAGGAAGAAAACCAACAATACTTTTGGTTTCCCCACACTACTGCTTTTACTACCTCTGGAACTAGAAAAGAATGGGTTCATTTACTGTTGGACTGCTATTCTTTCCCCAAAAGAACCCTCAAAAATGGTGACCGTTCAGAGCAGAGCCAAGCTGGTTCCTGGCAAAGGTTCACCATGGCTCTTATTACTGAGGGGAATGTGGTCATGTTGTTAAGATAGTGGCCCAGGAGTCAGGCCACTGTTCTTGGCTCCCCTGCCGCCCTACCACGTAACCTTGGAAAGTCACGTCTCCCCTCCATGGCTCCATGTTCCTTGCCATCCTGAGCCTCATGGCTACTTAGGTTGCCAGCTTTATGGTCCAAGGTCTGTGTCTTAATATTCTGGCTACCACCATAATTATGAGAATTTGATATGTGTTGCTTTCCAGCACCCCCTCCTATGGAGCTTCTTTAGAGCAGCTCTGTCTTCATGAGCAGCAGGGCAGAGATGGGAGTCCAGGAGTTTTCTCCATAGAGGTTTCTCACCTCCATCTCGACATGTCCTTGTACTCGTGCCACACTGAGACACTGTCACCCTTGTCACCTTTCTTATTCCCATCCAAAAACCCTTGGAGCCATTTGCATTTAGTGTGTTCACATGGTTTGCTCCTCATTGACACATGCCCAGCTGGGACACCCTGTCAGCTTCTGCCAGCCCTTCCTGGAACATATATGTGCTATGAGGGACAATCTGCCTCCATCATCCACCAGAAGCACCCAACACCCAGCCCCAAAGGGACTGGGACTCAGAGAGGCACTGTTTAGCAGTGACCATACAAAGGTGTACACTTGAAGCACAAATGTGAGGTTTGTGCCCCGAGGTGCACCTCTATTCCAGCATGCATGCATCACAACTGGTTGTGTAAGGCACGGGTTTATACTGGAACCTGGACCTTGCAGCCTGACAAGGATGCACCACTCTGCAAGCAGCACTGTACGGCATGCACTTAAGGGATCCTTTCTTGAATGAACAGCATAGCCTGAAGCATCAAGAGAAAGTCTGTGTATGACACGAGCATCTCTTTTTACTGGGGCTAAACCTTTGCTGTGCCAGAGGCAGGACTTCTGCAACACAATAGTGAGACCGTTTTCTTCACTGTTTCGTACCAAGGATCCTCAACTCCAGGAGCCACCGCACCACTAAGAGAGCAGGTTCTCCTTCTGCTCCAAGAGCTCTTTGGAGGCCATTCCTCAAGATGGCTTAAGGCAGCAGCATGCTCAGTAGCTGCTAACTCTTTATCTCCAGCCTTACAGAAGCCCCAGCTGGGAACAGGCCATGCAAACATGTATACATGTGTGTATATTATACATGTATATAAAGACCACCTAAACACACGGACACACACGCTACATTGACACATGCACACCCCCACTGCCAGCGGCACGTCGTGATTTGCTCTGTGTTACCTGTCCAGTGCTCACAGCCCCTCATGGAGGTCCCTCCTCCATGCAGGAACCAGGCACCATTTCAACTCCTCCAGGTTAAACCAGCACAAGCTGGGATGTCTGGAGGTGCAGGTGGGACAGGCAGACGATCACCCTGAGATACCTCCTATCTCAGCTCCTTCTCAGAGTTTGGCGTTGTGTGTTTTATCAACAAAGAACATGTCTTTACTACTGCCAGCCCTGCTGAACCACTGTAGCTGCAGACAAGCAGGCTGTGTTTGCTTCTCTGTCATTTGTCATCAACACAATGGCCAGCCAAGTTCTCATTCCAGCATCTAACTTGTTGGTAACAACAAACACAGGAAAAAGAGAAAAGCTGAATTTTGCCTGCCTGGGGGGGATGCAGAAGCACAGGTTTGGAAAGACAAAGTGAAAAAATGAAATATAAAAATAACTGGGGGTGGGGAGGGAGGGGTTGTGGAACCAAAACCTAAGAAAGCAAGAGTTTAAACAAAAAGTAGGCTGGTTCAGGTTCTCAGTTTCCCCTCTTTCTTTGGCATAGGGTCACAGATAAATGCTCTCCCTTCACCAGCACATGGCCAAGTCCACTTTGGCAGCTCCAACACAGGCATGGGATTTACAAGTAGTTTTGAAGACGTTCACCCATTTGTTCTCGGATAGCAACAACCTTTCCCTTTCCTGCCCGTCTTACTCCTGCCAGCTCCCCAAAGCAGTGAGGAAGAAGCTTACACCCATGTCACATCCAGGACTGCCCTGAGGTTTGTTGACACTTGAGAAGCAAAAGATACTCAGAAAGTAAAGGAAACCAGAGTCACTCGCTCTCTGCAGTTACCAGCTCTGATTTTGCTGCTGTTTGACTGCATGAAGGATATCAGGAGTGTGTCATATTATGATCGGAGACAGGACTGCAGCACAGAGGAGTTAATCAGCTTCACCCCTGCCCCCAAAGCACCCAGCGTGCCTGCGCTTCCTCCCCTGTGAGACCTGGGCAAAGCTGGTGCAGCACGAGAAGGAAGGAGCAGCTGCTGACAGACTCCTCTGTGCCCCTCATTCCACTTTCCTAGTCCTGCTTCTGCATCCAAACATGTTCCCATTTGTAATCACAAAAGCAGAGTAGGCACCATCTGCCTGCCTGCGGTGAGGAGCTGAGGGACCAGGGAGCTCTGGGGCTAAGTGAGAGCCCAGATAAAGGAGTCCCTGAGAAAAGAAACTTTTGCACCCAGTGCCACCAGACAAGAGAGGTCTCCTGGCCTGAAACACTAGAAAACAAGATGAGAACAAACCACAGGCAGACCCTCGCCCCTCCCCTGGGGTAGCTGATCTTTGCCAGATGCTTTGCCAGGCACAGAAAGGAAGAAGGGCAGATGTACAGATTGCTACAGACACGACAGAGAGAGACAGAAAGAGCACAAACATGGACACAATCATGCTGCTTAATGTGTTTCTCGAGTATTTTGAGGCCAATGCAAGAATAGCATATACAGTACAGCGTAAGAGTAGAAGAGGGGCTGAGATCTAGGTGACAACCGAACTGGGTCAAAAGGTGACCAATAAACCCTCTGCAAGCATTTCAGTTCCCCAGGGCTGCACTCAGGGGCCATTCCAGGTCTGGATCAAAGTCCCAGCATATACAGCGCACAAGGTTGAAAACAGGGAAAACATAGGGAAGGACCATGACAGACAGGAAGATCTCAGGAATATGTTAGGAAGAACGGTTTGGGAACATGAGCAGAGAGACAGAAATCTATTCTAAGTTGAGGATGAGCTAAATATGTCAAAGGCCTTTCAGCACGATCTGGGCACAAGTGAAACCATCTAACTAGTAAACAGCACATTTACTACTAATAGCCTCCTAATTTCTTTATGGAGCCACATCATCTCGCAAATCTCCATCATCTGCACCCTGCACCAGGGGACCGATGTGGGAGCTCTGTTCTGCCCAGGCTTTGCTACCTGTTTTCAGAGCTAAGTGCTAAATAACAGAGCCCTGCAAAACACGATAAGGCCCACGCTTCAAGATGGTCGGCCGAAAATACTCATTTCCCAGCTTGAGGATGTTTCACAAGTTGTCTTGGTGCCTCGGAGCACCTCGGGCAGGGGAAGGAAGAGGAAATACAACCACAGAAGTGCACAGAAGCCAACACAATCAACCCCGGGGCTGGGGAATCCCTCCTCATATATATACACGTGCATACGTATATATATCCACATTAGTCACTGCTATGGCAACTAAGACAACAAAGATATCCTTTTAAAGGCCCTGTGGTAAGGAGGAAAAATATTTTGCTATATATATCGTTGCCTATTGACGTCACAAAATAATTTGAAATAAACTAACCTTTAAGTTTGGATCACGCTGGTCCTTGTTTCTCCTCTGTAGATATTGAAATAATGTTCACGTCACAATGAGCATCTGTTACCTTCCATGGAAAAAGTAACCGAAGAGAGCTGAGCTAGAAAGTTTTCTATCAAGCCCTCTCCCAAACCCTCAGTGAAGCAACACAAAAAAACCCCTCTGTATCCTGAGGGTCTCATTCAGACCTTTCTCAGGCAAAGCCCTTGCTGACATCAGAGGGAAATTGCCAATTTTGGTAACTAGTGAAAATGAAGAGACTGAGGTCAGCTGTGACAAGTAATTAAACCGAGCATCTAAAGAGTTTGCTGGAAAAAGTCAAGCTGACAGAGCTGAGTCTGGGCTGAATGGTGAAAATCAAACATTCCATAGGAAAGCGATCTGAGGAAGTTTGCTTCCACAGCCAAGAGCCTGGAGATCAGAGCATCCCTATCCATGTGTACATGACACGGTGCTCTAGGTGGCCCTGCTCTGGCAGGGGGGTTGGACTTGGTGATCTCCAGAGGCCCCTTCCAACCCCACCATTCTGTGATTCTGTGCACAGTGGGTCCTTGACATCACTTGTGCTCTTTGCATCAATGCCATCAGTGCAATTATTTTATTAACAGCACTAATAAATAAGTTGCTGTTATATTTCCTAGAAATGCAGGTAAATGGAGTTCAGAGGCAGAGGGAAAGGCAGGGACTTTAGGACCTTAGTTTGCACTGTGCTGTATCAATACAATGCTTGGACTTGATGATCTTAAAGGTCTTTTCCACCCTAAATGATTCTATGATTCTAACCCTACCAAGGTCAAAGTCCAAAATAATCAAGCACAAACAATGCAGTGGAGCATCAGCCCCTCACGGGAGCAGCCTGGATGTTGGTGATGGTTCACACATGGGAGGCACAGGGGCATCTTTGGCATGGGGTAGCTCTGCAGCTCCTTTCCCAGTGCTCAGAATCAACAAATGCAGCATCTTCCATCCCTTGGCTAGTGGGAGGCAGTGAGAAATACATCTCAACTTTCTATGCTCCTACCCAGAATGATCTACCCAGCTCCCCTAGGGAAGATCCAGGGGAGCTCTCTCAAGTCACTTTTGGCTCAGTGTGTTTTTTAGCTGGCTTGAAGGACACTGATCTGCCTGCATGTCCTACCAGAGCCTGGCAGAGTGGGTTGAGATGTTCTCAGGGCACGAGGTACGCCGTATTTCTCTCAAAAGAACCATGGATATTTCAGAGCAACAAAATTTATTAGAGGTTTTTTGATGGCAAATCTCTCTTACTCAATATGGTGGGCTTGAACAGATATAGCAAAGGCAATGAGTCACTTGAGCATTGTGGGCCGTTATATATTATTAAGTCATCTACAATCCCATGGTGAACCCATTTCCAGTGTGTTATTACATGGCCACTTGTATGTTGTGGATTTGGGTCTGGTCCCCTCCCCCTTTGCTTTTCTTTTTTTTTTTTTTTCGGTCTCTTTTCTGTTTTTTTCTTTTGATAAGCCAAGCTACAGCCTACAAACAAGAGCTTGCACAACTAAGGCAGGCTTGAATCAGTCTTATGGAGGAGAATCAACAATCCCATACATTTTTAGAGGTTTAGAAATGTGCCATCTCCCATCTTCTGCGAGGTCACTTGTTTTCCAAAACCTGTGGAATTGCTGCAGTTCTCACCCCTCCTGCCTGTCTGTCAAGTTTCCCTCTAAGCACAGGGAATCCAAGAGTTCCATTTGCTCCTGGGCTGTTGAAAAGCACTGGCAGCCCACCTCCAGCAACATGGTGCTTCAGGTAGATGCAGCATCCTCATATTACTCCTAACTGCAGAGCATTAAGATACACATCTGACTTTTCTCACATCTCCTGCTATCACTCAAATTCTTCTGCAGCCTCTTGTGCCATCAGTCACTTCAGCTCTCCCCTACAACAATTTCCTGAAGCACTTTGCCTAGAGATTGCCTTCCGTGGCTCCTGCCTGGAGGCCTTCACCTGGCAGCCTTGCATTAAAGACACAATGGAAGAGCCCTTCCTTATTTTTAATTCTTGACATCCTCCAGTCTCTCTATAAATTTTCTCTCACGACAAAGACAGTCAGGCATCTTTCTGAAGATCTCATCTTTACCTTTCCTCACCTGCCTATGCCTATACCAGCTTAAGAAGACAACATACTAATACTTCCACTAACTATAGTCTTCTTCAGCCCTGTGGAAGCTTTCAGAGAAGCAGCTCTGCCACAGCACCATTCCTCATCCTTCTCCCAGAAAACACCTCCCTTTGCTTTCTTCTACCTCTATTCGTAGGAGATAATGAACCTCTTCTGTCTCCTTCTTTCTCCTTTTATTAATGCCAGGTGCCACCCCTTCCCACCACCCTAATCATGTTCAGATGGGATGTGCCAGGCTCTCAAAGGGGCCCTGCACCTTCCTTTTCAAAGGGGGAGCCACCCTTGTCAAGGGCTGTTGTGACTGTTGGAAGGAGGTGTAGCTGAGAAAGGTCTATCTGCAGACCATGCAAGTTCTAGTTTTAAATTGGTTATTAGGAAGAATTTCTTTACTGAAAGGGTTATCAGGCATTGGAACAGGTTGCCCAAGGCAGTGGTGGAGTCCCCATCCCTGGAGATATTTAGAAGATGTATAGACGTAGTGCTTCGGGATATGGTTTAGTCGTGGACTTGTCAGTGTTAGGTTAATGATTGGACTTGATGATCTTAAAGGTCTTGTCCAGTCTAGGCAATTCTGTGATTCTAGATGGTTACTGAAGACGGGAATAAGAAAAAAAGGCTGTAGTCAGAGGCTGAACAAAGTGGTTGGGTGTTTTACCAAGGCTGAAGCACTAAAAAGATGGAAAGCTCTTCTAGTACTCCACACTGTACCTAGAAAGCTGTAAGATTGCAGTGGGATGAGTCAGACAGGCAGCCTTATGTCTGACGGCTGCTGGTCCTGAGGTGCTTCGTCCACTTGGCAGGGAGAAAAGCTAGCTCTTATACCACAGGCCAGAAATCAGAGGCATGCCTGTTTCTCTGCCCACAAAGAAGAAACATATAAGTAATAGTTTCTAAAGCAGAGATTGCACAAAAAGGTCCGGCCACAGCATAACTTACAACTGATCTCAGGCTGAAGACTGAAACAGGTTGCTTTGAAGATGTCTGTCAAAGCCTCTCGTTGCAGCCCCAATTGTGGTTAAGATCCAAGAGAAAGAGAAACAAGAGGGGGGATATGGGGAGGCCTAGATTGAACAGAGCCGTTGGTCAGGAGAATTGAAGCAGAAAGGCAATGTGGAGTTCAAAGCTAGCATCCAGAAAAAAAAAATGGTATGTCTAGCTACAAACATGGCCAAAACAAGGCAGAACAAAGGCTTGGTGGGAAAATGCTACAGCTCAACCCCTGCCATGTGTGCTCAACGTGGACAGCAGCTCCCTTACCCCACAGAGCTCCTCCTCGGCGGCAGTGGAGGGAAGTGCTGGAGGAGACAGGAGGGCTTGGGTGGGGTGGTGATGGGGAGCCAACCATGCACGCAGCTGATGTACATAGTTTGACACTCTCTCAAGCTTGGGAAAGTCCAAAATGGATGGATTTGTTCTCCAAATGGCGTGAAGCATTTGTTCTATCTTTGGGGTGAACCTCAGCTTGCCTGTGAACATTTTTGAGGGCTAGTGTACTGTGGTTTTCTCAGCCCACCAGCGATATGTTGCCATGTCCTTCTGACCCCAATTGCCAGCTTTACAGCAGAGCACTGGATTGCTCATCCAAAAGCAAGTGGGATTTGTGTCACCTGAAGTTGGGAACGCTATTTGCTTAGACACCGGTGTCCAGAAAACAGCAGCTTATGCTGCCGAGGGTATTTCTTTCAAAAGCTGTATGCAGACTTTGTACGTATGTTTGTCGTACAAACCAGTAGCTCTGCTGGGAAGGGAGTGCTCACTGAAGGACCTGTCATGCCCTTGATGAGATAGCAACAAAGAAATTGAGGAACAAGTTGAGACTTCAGTAGATAAGAAAGTCCGAGACAGAGGATGGATGAGCCCTGAAGGCATTACAACCTGCACATTTAGAAAGGCACAAAGGATGGGAACTGGGTAGGTTCAGTCTGGGAACCAAATGGGGAAGAGAAGGGCTATGGAAGGACTTCTCATAAAATACAAAAAAGATGGAGCCCTCTGCTTCTGCATGCTAAAACATGAAATTATTAGAGAAGGATTATCCAGAAACCTTTCAGGATATAGCGTATGCCGGTTCTTTTTTTATACTGGATGTGTCAGCAAGGTCTTGGCAGGCTGTGGGGAAAAAACAGTGTCTATAAGATTTCAAGGTTGTCACAGATCAGTAACCTCAGTCAAGGTCTGTTATAGTCATTCAGAAACGACCCCATCCCTTCTTTCATCTTAGGGATTCCATTAGTTTCCTCCATCTGCTCCTTTTTGTGTTTGTCCTGCAAAACACAACACCACTGCCATGTTCCTTCACGGGAACTTCACCAAGACTGGGCCTTCTCAGTGGAGCTTTGCCAGATAGGTCACAAAGTCATACAATGCATTGCCATGGAGGAAATGTCACGTAACATGGAACTGAGGACCTAACATAAAGGTGAAGCACTTTAATCAGGTTGATTTATAAGATACGGGTAAAGCTTCGCAAAACCAAGTCCTCCTGGGTGGGTGTCTGTTGAGTTGGCCAGATCCTCAGTGGATATAAATTGTCATAGTTCCATGCAAATCATCTGGAAAATGATACCATGGTTGGCAAGCTGCTAAGGTAACAAGTATACCACGGGGCAATGCCAACTAATGCTGGCTGTGGGTCTGGCCCATTAGCTGTACTGGTAGTATCAGCTTATGTGAACATATTTGCGGCTCTGGTAAACCTGGAAAAAATGACATTTCCACGGGTTTGATGAGAAGTGAAACATTTGATGCTTCGGTCTCAAATTTTCTGCTGTCTTCTACAAGAAACAAAGGGCAATGTTTCACGAATGGCCTTCTCTTTTTCCCCCTTTTGGGGCAAATGTAGGAAAATGTGTTATCTGTGGAATTCCAGAACGTGTTCCTTAATGCAAAACACCAAAACCACCAGAAATAACATTCTCCTGGAAAATGTAAGGTTTAACTTTGCCCTAAGCCAAAATCGCATACTGATTGCTATTCATCATTCTGCTCCCCTCCTATATGTGCTCCATACATCTCCAAAAGCCTTACCACGGCAGTCAAGGTTCAAGGAGTGGCTGGATGAAGCCACTACTTCTGAAACAGGTATTCCCCACGTCTGGGTTCAGAAATGTCCTTCTCCAGAAGAGACTGGACTGCTGTTCTTTGTTGATACTCAGTCTCAGCACAGACATCCAAGAACCTGGATACAGGCTAGGATAATATTTCCTGCCAGACTTGTCAGGATATGACAGGTTTTTTTCCAAGTTACCAGTGTGTGCATGAAACATGAAGTCCAAAGCACAACTCCATAGCCCTTGTGCTGTTTGTCAAGCCTACAACCCACCATGCCTATCTGGCTGCAGGAGAACCCACCAAAGGATGATGCTCCAGTGCTGGAGCTGTGAAAGCCTCTACAGATCTTGGGGAAATCCAGAATGTGATCAGCTTCTTCTTCTCATCCTAGCAGTAGGACACTTCAAAGGGCAGGTATGCATTATGGCTTTCTCCACCAGCTTCCACCAGCAGTGCTTTGCTTTCAGTCCCTCTCTCCCTTCACTTCAGCATTTATAAATAAGGAGCAGGAGTATCTCCCTCCCTTTAACGAGATCAGATTAATTAGGCCCCTCTTCCCTCATCTTAAGTCTTATTCACCCCCATGGAAAGGATTCCTACACTGTCACTGTAGCTTGATCCTCAAGGAAGGGCCATGCACAGCTTTACAGGTGTGTCCTAAATCATCATTATTTACCCTAGCGTGGCCTAAAAGTGGTCCTTGCTCAAGTGGTCCCAAACAGTGTGGATATGTGCGCTCTGCACAACAGGACATCACAAAGGGCTGCCAAGGCCCAACTTATTCAGAATATATTATTTCAGCACAGTGCTGCACCCCTGCACCTCCATCCTCTGGGTTCTGGGTCCATACTCACAGGGAGCATGGAACTGGAGACCTTCTGCACTGCACTGAGCTCAGTTGTCCTCCTGGTGCTCAGCACCAGTTAAGGACAGATCTGTGCATCCCTTTGCTCTCTTCTCCCCTGTGTTTCTTCCTAAGCCAGTCAAAACACTCTTTGTGCTGGAGAGGAAGTCACCTAGGACATGGCACCCTTATTTTGGAGCCAGAGGTAAACCAAAGACGTGAGTCTGCCAGATCATCTGTAGAACATGCTGGTGGCAGATGGTATATAAACAGTTGTTTTCTTATTACTCAAGAAGGGAAAACAGTTGGGAAAGCAAAAGTTTCTTCATTTTTTGCAAAAATTTAAGTTAATGAATGGAAAAAATCAACAAACTTCTGAAATTCTTCTTGATAAACAGGATTTTGTCTCAAGAAAAAAAAAGAAAAGAGGGACTTGGCAGGGCTGAAGGCTGCTATTTTTCATTAGGACAAGATGATGGTATGGCAGGAATGCAGGACAGAGGGGTGCAGATGTGTGAAAGCATTTAG